>VDFB02027498.1:0-14782 GCA_007258455.2 Sequoia sempervirens | reverse complement strand
GCATGGCTACTTGCCATTACAATTTCTGACTTTACATGTAATTTGTCAAAACAAAATTACCAATGCATAATTGAAATTATTTGAAGTGTCCAAGACACGACTCTAACTACATCATCCTTCATCTGCGATGATCTTCATGTTGCTTTAGGATTTTAGAACTTGAAGTATTCAGGATTGGTGAAGACATCTCGAACTTGGAATGGGAATTTGCATTCTTAATGATCTTTGTGTCCTTGGCGAACTTCAACTTTATCACATACTTGAAGTAGTATCATTTCTTTAGGAAGGAAGTTCTTCTCTTCGTTGCGTTCTTTTTCCATACTTGATTTACTTTGTCCCTAGATGGTTTCATGAGGATTATTGACCTTTGGGATACCCCATGAATTATTGTTGTATCTCTTCTTCTTTTGTTCACTGATGAAGAACCCATAACACCTTATTCAAGATGAAATTGTTATAAAACAATGCCCATGCCTTGATTTGTTGGTTTGATAGATCATGTGTGTAAACAAGACTGACAAGGGAAGGGATAAATTGATGCAAAAATGGGCTCACAAGTGAATTTTGGGGTTTGGAAGGCTGATAACAAGTGCATAGTGTAATCGGGATTTTTGGAACATATTGCAAGTTAAAAAGTGCAAGGTAGGAAAAATGAGAGGTCATTGCAAGTTTATTTTTGAAACTTCTACTTGCACTTTTTACCAAAACTTCCTACTTGCAGTTGGTTTATAAAATCCCGATTTGCAGCCAAGGGCATCATTTTTCTTTCTTTTTTCCGCAGAAAATGGAAATGAGATGATGGAGAAATGGGTATGTAAATGAGATGAAATGAAAGGGAAATTTATGGCAAATGAAATGAATGGAATGAAAGTGAAATGAAATGAAAGGAAAATGGTATGAAATGAAAAATGTTGAGAAAGACGTTTTTGAAAGACATTTTTATGGAATGAGGAAAATGTGTTTGGGAATGGAGGCATTTTTGAATGAATAAAAACACATTTTTATTGAAGGCGTAAAAGATGGAATGAGAGGCGAATGGCGTGTTCCAAATGGAGGTGTATGAAAGTAAACACGTTTTTCAGCATAGATGTGTTTTATAAAATAGCATATGAGATGGAATGAAGGGCGTATGAAAGGAAAATGCGTTTTCAGCTGTAAGTGTTTTATAAAATATGCAAACTCAGCTTTATAGAAAGGCAACTTAGGAACAAAAGATTTAAAGCAACAAAAACAAAAAAATAAAAAGAAACAAAGAACATACCTGCAACAAGAGTTTACAAGCCAAAATAAAGAAAAATAAATAAATAAATAAAACCCTAGGCGCCTTGAGCAAACTCAAATCTGCAAAAATGTGGCAATGGTAGAGCAAAAATGGGGGATTTAATAAAGTTGCAGACCTTGCCAAGTGTTCTTCATGCCAAAAATCTCTTCAATTGGGGTACATATGAGCAAGAGCAAGCTACAAAATTCACAAAAACACTTGCAAAACTAATTTCGGGTTTTTTGATGCTCATTGCAAGTGAAAAAATAACTTGTAAAACTTCATTGCAAGCATTTCGGGTTTTTTGATGCTCATTGCAAGTGAACAAAATAACAAATAACTTTAAAAATGCCCTTTACTTGCAAATCGGGTTTTTAGATACACTTTGCAAGTGATTTAAGTTAAAATAGGAACTTTTGGAGCTCATTGCAAGTAAACTTTTAAAAATAAAAAGAAATAGGAACTTTTTCAGGTCATTGCAAGTAACTTTAAGTGAAATCGGAACTTTTTCAAGTCATTGCAAGTAACTTTTTAAAAAGTAACTTGTAATAAGAGCAAAAAGTTCCTACAACTTGTAAGTTATATAAAAAGTTCCTACAACTTGAAATTAAAACAAAAAGTAGCTTGTAATAAGAGCAAAAAGTTCCTATCACTTGTAAGTTACACAAAAAGTTCCTATAACTTAAAATTAAAACAAAAAGTAACTTGTAATAAGAGCAAAAAGTTCCTATCACTTACTTGTAATAAGAAACCAAAACCCCTACTTGCAGTGATGCCCCAAAAACCCGATATTGACCAAAAACACACTAAAAATGACTCAGAATTTCACGAAAACGGACGAGGGTGAGTGAAAAGTGCTAACCCAAAGGACTATAGACCCAAAACTGAAATTTTCTAACCTTTGCACCTCGTAAAATGTGCCCTAGACGAGAAAATATTGAAATTTTATCAAAATTTGATAGGGTTACTTTTAACAAGTCAAAAATTAGGGGACAACATCTTGGAATATATGAAGGCATCATACATGTTTTATGTTAGTGTTTTGACAACACTAATAAAATATTTGATAGCGTATGATTAAAGGTTATTAGGATGTTCCTTTCAGACTTCAAGTTTTATCAAATGATGAAAAAGGCAGTCTAAAGTCTTGATTCAAAGAAAGCTAGGGCATTCATTATGATGTTTTGGTTTTGTTCTAAAACACAAACCCTAGCCTACGAGAAATGTTGAAGGCCATAAAAAGTCCAAGGTTGATGAGGATGCGTTTGGTCTTCTAGAGTCGGTTATGAAGTTTGTCTTCAGTAAAATTTGATAATGTCTTTGGTCACTTTGGCGATGCATTTGGTTTCTAACTGAAAATCTTGGCGCTGGTTTTAAGCAACCTAATTTTGCTTAAGAATCACCAGAAGAATAGTTTCGCCTTTGTTTGAACTCCGAATTTATAATTGCTGGTCCTATATTTCAGCTGGGGTTATTCTATCAACTTTGGTTATTCTTTGAACCCATTATGTATATCATGATTTAACTACATTATTTTTCAGTTTATCAAAACCCTAGTTAATTTGGATACGGGTTTTTGCAAAGGAAAATTGTTTTATATTCTTTGTATAAATGCATGGCTAAAAGTTGTGACTCGGTGATGAGAAGATATAAGACAAAATAGAGTATTGTGGAAAAGGGTATGAGGGTTTATTACAGTGATATCTTTTGTATTTGAAAAAGGTGAAAAGAGGGTTTATGTTGTTTATGTCTCTAGTTGTATTACAAAGATTACATATAGGTTTTCAGTGAGGGTATTTTTACTATCGTATGCAAACAAATTTTGTAGTGGGAATTATTGAAAATATAATTTTGTATCTTGTTGTGATTTTGTGATTGCAAATAATTAATGCGGTTATAAGGTCCTAACAGGTTGCATTATCATGAGATTTTGTTTCAAAAGAAGTTGGTGCTTCTAACTTGAAGTGGTTGCTTCAGTTTTCTATTGGAGTTGATGGTCCACATTGTTACTTAGTTGGTGCTCTAAAAATACTATAAATAGTTTGGAATTAAGCCTGCAAGTCATTTTGGAGTGGCTTTTCTACCCCAAGAGGGTTTTCCACTTCTCAAAATTTTGTGTTTCTGCGTTTCTCTTTTGTGTGATTTGTGCCTCTCTTGCTTATTCTTTCAATCATTTGTGAAAGTTGTTCGTGCAATGCTCTAATACCTTTCCATAGTTCTAAGTTATCTTTAAGATCAAAGTGCAATTGTTCATGTTCAATGTGTGAATTTTAAATTCTTCCTTAAGTAAGTTTTGTGTCTTGTGCAAAAGAAAGAATCAAAAATTCTTCATTCAACATTATATGAACAATGTACATCATGTTTTGATATGAGTTGTTAAGAATTCATGTTATATTTGATTAAGTCATTAAAACAATCATTCAAAATTTAGTGTTTACATTGCATATATAAGGTCACACTTTTGTTCAAGATAAAAAAGGCTTTAAATACGCATTTGAAGTCATAATTTTTTTTTAAATAGATTACTCTAATTCACCCCCCCTCTCAGAGTAATTCCATTTCCAACAAAAATTAACCAGATCAAAGGAGATTAGATATTATATGAATAATCTACATTCAAAAAAACAACAGCCATTTGATTTGATAAGTGATTGGTATGCAACACGATTGAGTATATTGTTTAATATATAATCTCTTATATATCCTTAATCTAGTTACTAATGGGAATTGCTAATCTATTTAGACTCTTATAAATATTGATTTAATCTATTTGTTTCCCTAAAAGAAATCATGCATGGATTAGCAAGGAAACACAATTGGGAGAGGTAGTAGATTGGTTCCCATAATATAAGTAGGCCACCACATTTTTGGATGGACGAGAGTTCCTACCACTTGTGGGCCAAGGGGTGTTATACCACGCTCTTGGGCTTAATTGTGATGATCAATCTCTAGGCAACCTATTGTGCTTTCCTCTCCAATCCCTACTATGATTGGTTTTTGTAAATGAAACTATAGCTTAGATCCAATTAGGTGATGTTATTTAACTTAATTGTTCATTTACTCTTAAGTTCAATAACTTTTATATGATTTAATTTTGGAATACTATTTGTAAAACAAATTATATTGTTGGAATTGTTACTTTTGGACAAAATCGCAAATATCCCAAGTAGGGGACATTACATTCTACGTATGGGTCTGTGCCCATATATAGAGAAGCATTTTTTTTTCTTTCAAACTTTGTGTCCCTCTATGTAAGGGCGCATTCCTATCTATGGGGTTGCATGTTTTTAATTTTCAAAACTTGGTACCATTTCATTTAGGCATATGCTTCCTCATTTGACTGCAATTTGATCCCATAAGCATTTTGTTTCACCTTATTGAGGTGTGTGTTGCTATGAATGGAATCAAACATACAAATTTTGGTCACCTACAAACCCTGTCACCTTGTATATGAGCACACTCCATTGCAAAGTCACACACATTTCAATTTTTTAAATGCCTTGCTTCTCCTTTATCAAGCACATGCCACTTCACTGGATGACTTTTATTTTTCAAATCTACACTTCTCTTTGTATACACCAGCACCTTTGTATGATCAGAAAATTTTCAATTAAATATTTTTCATGCACCTCTTTGGTTAGGCATGCACCATAACATTGACAAACATTTTTCATAATTTAATAATTTATAACTCATTTTCCTCTTTGGAGAGGCATTCATCCTTCCATCGGTTGACATTTCTCTCAACATTATGAGCTCATGTTCATCTTTGGAAAAGCACACTCCTTTACACTAGCATGCACCTTTTCCAATTTTTGATTAAAATTTGCTCTTGTTCATTAAGGAAGGCACCCCTCCATTGGCAAACATCTATTCATGCCTTAGGGACTTTTTCACCTTTCTCCCTCATCTGAGCTATAATCCTCGCCTCTTCAAATGCATTGAAAAGCTCCTTCCATTGGCCCTACAAAGACATTGACTAGAGATGACAAAAACAACATTGATGATCATGACAAGGATTTAAATATGGCTCACAAAATGAGGAATTTTAAGAATTTGACTCAAAGAATAACTCAATAAAAAAGAATTCATATAGGTACAACAAGATGAACCTTAAATGTTAGTTCTAGAACAAGCCCCTCTAAAAAGCTTCAAAAAAAGGGTGATGATAAAATTATAAACATTAATATTCCTACCTTAGGCACTTATGCACTCCTTTATTCTTGGAATTACATTCATTACAATGTGGTTAAGCACCTTTGATATCCCTCCCAATATTATGTTATCAATCCTATCATTTAGATATGTTATTCATTTAACTTAACAGAAGACCATGCAGAACAAGAATATGGATACATAAAATAATGGATATCTGAGGTGAAACTTACGTGAAATAAATTTTTGCACAATATCCAGCAAGTCCACTCAAAATTGCAAATACAACCCAAACATCAGCCTGTGGCATTTCAAGAGAACTAATCAAGGCAACCTGCAAAAACAAAAATGTTTTATGTAAAGTTGATGAGAGTATTAGGTCTTGGATTAGTAAAGTATAATCTCAAATGGATGCATAGATTTTACAATTTTATGAACTAGAGTTCATGAAGACATACCAAACCAATAACAGCCGAAATAAGAAACTTGATCCAGTCCATAGGCGTCAAACTTGGATTTTTCTTTTCTGGCTGCACAAGCATCCTAAATGAAATTCTGTTGCACAATCAAAATTTTATGATCAACACTGCAATGTAAATCATACCAGAACCAATTCCATGTCTTCCATTGGAATATTCTTAAAATGTTTAATATGAATACTGCGGTCTTCAGGTTGCAATTCGCCTTTATGCGATGCTGCTTTTCTGGAAAAGTAAATAAAAAAGAACATTTATTAAGGTGCCAAAGTATAAACTGCTCAAGATGGATTTTTAACTTTCAGATTTTAAAACAAAAGCATTTCCCTTCAACCAAAGTCAACAGATGTATGCTTGTGAGTTAAATTTTGTAGTTACAGCCTACGCTTCCAACACCCTTAATTATTAAGACCATGACTGATACACATTCTGTGAGTTACTCTTACATCAAGTAGATTGAAACACAAATACAATGGATACAATATGGATAGAAAGAAGAGAAGATATATGCATGACTCTCTTTAAGGTTCAAATTAAAAAAAAATTGTCACCTGTAAACAACAATTATTCGTTCAAATGTTGGTTCTTGAATTGTGTTCTTGCCAAATAAATTTCGCAAGCTGGTGAAAGTTGGAAGCAAATCAGCCACATATGCCCATTGATCTTATGTGACAATTTAAATGAAAGCATTTATTTGTTTCTACAATTATAAACTACATGCAAGAACATTGTGTACCAAAACAAGCAGACTCATCACTAGTATTTATCAGAACCTGAGTTCCATGTTCTCAATTCGGATGCGCTCAACGTACAATTCCTGATCACTTAAATTTTCAATTTCGCCACCTGTTCCTGCAGATTCTCTTCTACTTGCACTCCTCCGCTTTCTACTGAAGATTTTGTTAAGTCTGTTCCCAAAATAAAAACTTGTAAAAAAGAATAAAGCATCCAACATCAATTCAAGTCTGACAAAACTAAGTCCAACTTCCATTACAATCTTCTAAAACAACTGTCTGTTCTGTTAAGAGTTCTAAAGAATTATGTTTGTTCTATAGCCTCCTGACCTAGAAATCTGAAGAAGCCAATTCCAAGCTCGAGAAATAAGCATGTCCACCTTCTCCATGATAAAGTAATCAGTTGTATGATCAATTCCAATGCCACGGCGGAAAATAATATACTTCAAAACATAACCAGAATAAGCAAGTTGTTAGAGAATCAGTTGTTTCAAAATCATAAGTTACATAAAGCTATGCTGCAGCTGTAATCCTCTGTTGCCCAAGACTCCATTTGATATATGTAAACGAGGCAAATAAATTCTGTACATTCAAATCAATTTCATATTTGTGATTCATTAAGTGAAAAGCATAAAGGAGAGTGCCAAAAAAGCAAGCTTCCATGCCTTGCAGCTAGTGCTCCTTTCTCATAATGACCAGTAAGAAAGGGATCTACTGCAACATGGCTGCCGAGGGCAACAATAACAATGATCCAGAGGCAAACTTTTCACAACTGTTATCAAAAATTTAAGATAAAAATGGATAGTATGTTTTTAAGGATAGGTGCTTAATTTCAACAGTGCTATAGAGAAGCCAATGCCATCATACACCAGCTTATTTGACAGCAAATTTATATTGCTCATTTTGACTTGCAAAAGAATAATTTTCATATACCGAAGTGATTTAAAGTTAAAAACAGTTGTGATGTATTAATTAAGATGCAAACAAAACCAGATTCAACTAATCATCTGAAAATATTTATATCTTTAAAAGGGAAAAAAATGCAATGATCATAAACAGAAAAAACAGAAACTTGACAAAGCCTCCTCAAAAATAATGTTCTGTCAATTAGAGCCTGGCATATTGTTGGTAAGCGAATTGGCACTTTCAATGACACTTGACTCGTCCAATGGAAAGTGACAATACCGCACCAACAGTTGGAGAGATTGCCTGTGAAATGGCAATCTTCCTCTGCGTTAGAGAGGGGCAGCTCCCTCGTATGATAGGTATTTTTAGGATTTTTGTGTACTTTTAACCTGAAAGTACATAAAGGAGGAAAGACAAAACTAAAAGAATATGAATAGCAATAAAGACCATACTGGTAGACATATGAATACCAAATAGGACTTCATGACTGATAACCATTACAAAGGGGGTTTCACCATAATATATATATTTCAATATGCAATGACAATGAAAGAAGGATAATAAACCTCAACATACGAGGAGATAAGTTACTTCTAACACATTCAAACCAAGATTTCATCAATTACATAGAAATGATTAATGGATTCCACAAATACACAAAGGGATTGCCAATTTAACATACCGGAATTATCCCGAATATATTTTAACTAACTGACATTGTTCGACCACCACACCTTAATGCCTGTCCTGACCTGACATAATCAATCCCTATTACTGTTGTGATTTACTCTCCCTTTCCAAAAATAAAAAGCTATTTTTAACTCTTAATTACAATAAGTGACATAAGTCACTTTTTCAAAAAGGTAACTTGAAACCCACATCTTTGAATAAATAATAAGTTATTAGTTTTGTCGAGGTGGGCTACTATGTCTTCTTCCAATTCATGAGCAACTTGGTCTTTGAGAACATGCACTTCAATCTGCATTTTCTAAGCATCCTCTTTTCCCCATTTTAAGTGCCTTTGATATGTTTTGGCTTTCGTTGACCCAAACCTGTATAGTGATCAGCTTTTTGTATGATGCCACTACTTGATTGTGCTAAGTTCACAAATGTCTAAACATCAAGGCATTCATACCAACTCTTTGCATTTGGCTGAAAAGTATAATAACCTCCTCCACATATCCATCCCAAGCATATCCTTCAATTATGCTTATTCCACAACACAAGATCTCATTGAGGCATTTTATCAAACACTTTACAAGCAGACTCTAAATTCTCACATTTTGCATACATGTTAATCAAAGAGTTGAAAACGAAAAAACATTCCATTGGTAACCATTTCCAAATACATACCCATGAATTTGCCTACCCCATTCCAATACCCAAAGCAGCAATGAAGGTAGCATGATAAGGCTGCATACTAGCGTGCCTCATTTGTAACAACAGTTTCGTGAACTCCTTACTCTGCCTTTGTTGAGTATAGCCTTTAATAATTGCATTCTATGATCTGACATTTGAATGACAAACAATTTTCTTTTCACCTTATTAATTCTTTTCCACATTTTGTAGACATATTTATCATGGCGGTCGTAACTACAAAATCTCTGACAAATGACTACTCTCCATTTTACATTAATGGTTATCCATACCCATTGCTAATTCTTTGGAAATCTTCAGTCTCTTTATGCTTGGCAAGACTATTCAAACATTGGCATTTAAATAGTGAATCCTGGAGCTGCCTCATAAATCGATTTAGGAAGAAAGTTCCTGCAAGAACCTTCATCTCTCTTTAGTAGCAATTATGTTATTGTGCATGCTTCCACTTCACCCTCCAATTGCAAATAGAAATTATTTGAAATAACCTTGTCCTGAAATTTATTCCTTTCTCTCACTAATTAACATTGGCTTGCAAAATAAAATATATAGTTGTCTGATTCTAAAGATCCCATATAAGTGCAGATTGAGAGAATGACTACAAAGATTGTGGAAATCGGCACTGCATCTGCTGATTGCATTTGCATTGAAAATCTCCTAATGCCTTTTAAATAAATCTATTGTATGCATTTCCCTTATAGTTGCGCAACCTTGCAATCATTCATTGCATGAGACAAGGTCTTTGTAAGGCCATGTGGGTTTCACATTTGCAAGTTGGATTTGCATTAAAATTTCTGAAAAATTATCAACAAATCCATTCTGAGCACTCCCTGAAAATCTGTTCATGGCATTTTGTTAAGTAATTTGCATGCCTAACGCGCCATATCCTCCTATGAGACCACTATTCTTTGAGGCATTCAGTTAAACAGTTCACGAGCAGCTCTTCACATCATATTTCTACGCCAAACTGCTCATAAATCATCCAGACATTCTTCAAACCATTTGTGGGTTTTAAACTCTTGTTCTTCTACTTTCCGGAACATTTTGAATTTTGAAATTTCATTGAAAAACGAGAAAGATATTGCAGTTTTACTCTGACTGCAATCATTGGAATCCATTCAATGACATCTCTGAGGCATTATGTCAAACATTTCATGTGCAGCTCTCCATGCCCTATCCTTGCCTTTACAATTTGCATGAATGTTTGCCAGAGCAATTGCAATCACAACATCAAACAAAATTCCTTTATCCTTTATGTTTTAGTGGCTGCTTATACTCCATTCCAGAACTTCTCATTTTAGCATAGACAGGGATAATGCTGGCAAGTGTTGTGAAATTTGATCTTACACCAGCCAATGACATATGCTTGAGAGTTTCTAAAGCCTTTCCAACAAATCCATTTTGTGCAAATCCATCGACCATTGCAATCCATGAAACCACATTTCTTTGAAGGCATTTGTGGAACAGTTCAGGTGCTATTGTGAATGTCTCCACATTTTGCATACATATCTACCTGGGTATTAATAATCACAACACCTTTTCTAAAACTTCCCTCTTGTCGTAGGCTGGAAAGATGTTGATACAAGTCAATGAGACTGGTCTTAAACCCTTTTCTGCAATCATGGCATGCCAAAAATCACATTTCTCGGAGGAAGTCTGATAAACCAATTTCAAACTTTGTCCATGCTGCCATCGGAGTCTGCAAATTTACAAATTTCCATTGTCCAGAAGTCTTCACAAGCTTGCTCAAATATTCAATTTCATTAATGTCTGCAACCATTGCTCTCTATGAATGCTCTAGAAATAACTAACTTGTCTTCCCTTTTTCTTTTTAAATGCTCAAGTTAAGAAATTTTAAAATTTGAGCAAAGTTAAAATTCACTCAAATGCAAGCAAATGGAGGTTCAAATTTGCTGAAATGTGAGCAATGTAAGTTAGGATTTCTAAAAATTTGAGCATTGAGGTTAAAATGCAGTGAAATGTGAGCAAAATGAGGTTCAAATTTATTCAAACGTGAGCACATAGATTAGAATTTTAAAAAATTTGAGCATGGAGGTTAGAATTTGCAAAAAGTTGAGCATAGGGGCTAAAATTTGGCCAAATGCAAGCAAATTAAATTAAAATTTGGCGAAATGCAAGCAAAAGGATTAGAAAATGGGAAAAGTTGAGCAATGAGGTTAGGATTTAGATCAAAGTGAGAAATAAGCTTAAGCCCACTCAATGTGCCTCAAATTAAACATTTAAAAGCTGAAAAGCCTCATTTAATAATTATTTAAAACCTTTAGAAAAGTTTTAAACTAATTATTTATATTTTCCAAGAACTCTTTGACAATTCCTTATCACTGCAACATTGAAACTCACATAACTTTCAACTGAAAAATCATTTTGCCTTGAAGTATTTTCAGGAGAATCAAAACATCATGACAAGCAAAACCCAGAAAAATAACTTCAATTTGAGCAACCAATTTTTAAATTTTAATTATTTTTGACATTTTGTCAAAAAAATTAAAACTTTAATTTCTCTCAATCTAGAACCTGGGCTGCCGTGAAAATTTGCCACATTGCTTGGAATATGCTCAAGAACATCCCCCTTAAACAGTTTTGCATAACACTTCATGATTTTTGAAATTTAATTGTTTTCACAAATCTGATAGACTGCATCACTGCTCTTCAGGATTTTGACTCGAAGGTTTAAAATTTGGCAAGTTTAAAAACTGGGTTAACACATATACAAAGTCAAACACTAGATGATTCTATGTATGATTCAGTAGACAAACCAACCCCTGAGTTACTCTAAAGAAACTCACTCAACAAAGAGTATAAGAATGATATTTGTCTAAGCAACCTTCCACTACAATTGCCAGTAAGAAACATTCCTAACTGAATACCAAATAGCACAGTTTTATCTAAGAAATATACAAAGTTTATCAGAAATAGATTTCTCATAATACTTTCTTCATGCCTCTTTTAATTGAACACCTTTTATTGTCAAAGTTGTCCAGCATGCATTTTAATGACTTCAAATGTTATTGCAGCCTTAACCATTAAACCAAAAGCTAACTCTGTTTCAAAGAAAACTCCTCGTGGAAACAAATCTGTCAATTCTAACATCGGTAGTGCCTCAAGGCTCAAAGCAAGTGCGATTCCTCTCCTAGACTGCACTTCTGCTGCTGCCAGCCTGACCTATTCCTAAGTCTCCCTCCTCAATCCTCAAAGAGCTTCCAAGGCACTCATCAAACTCTTTGTAAAGGATGGAAGGATGGCCTCATCCTTGGCTGCAATTTCATCAAAGATGAAATTAATGTCCTCTTCACAGGCATGCAAGACAGCTGCCTTCTTCCTAGTAAGAACAGAAATTGGAGACATACCTTTTGCACACTGATACTATGATGTCCTTGGAAGGACAACTAAGACACCCTACGCTTTCCTTACACTTTACCTGTGTTTGATTGTACCTAACTAGGCTCAAATAATGGCAGTTTTGTAACTGAAGCATCACTCTTCAAAATCAGTTTCCCATGATAGAAACCCAACATTGAATTTTTTAGATAACCAACTGTAATGTCCCCTTCCGAAGAGAAGTCAGCGGCGACCATTCAGACTATTTTATTCCTGTAGGCTAATGTCAGAATTTAAGGGAATAAATTAAATTAATTATTTAGAGTTATCCAATAAAGTAACATTTTACGGAGAGCTTTATTTTAATTAATTTAATAAACTGACTTAAGTGAAAATTATAATAAATATTAAAAGTCACTTTGTAAGAACCCCCTACCCAATGGACACCAATTCTTCGCAAATTTTCACAATGTTATTGATCCGACATTTCGTCACACAATTTGTCTTAAGCTGATCTTAAAGGTATTCCACTCATTTTGGGTTTGCAAATAGTTCCAAATGGTAATTTTTTCGAATAATATTAAAATGCTCATAGCAACAGCATGCAATTATTATAATCAAATCAATCAAAGTAAGATTCCTTCAAAATAGTAAGACTACTAGAGCTCATTTGTTACAGATTATTATATTGTTTGCAATATGAATTTAATGAGTATACTATTGCTGACCTGTACATGCTTCAATAGATATATGAATCATAAGATAAACCTCCTATAGCAAAGGCGGCTAATATATATATCATGCAGTCCCAAATGTATGGATAATATGGTGGTGCTTAAGAGGGCAGTCTGACTCCTCTAATCCTTGGCGACGGTTAGGAATTATGGCAGCACTTAAAATATATGGCGATGTCTTTTTAAGCTACAACTTCCTTTTATTATATTGTTGGCAGCTTCTCCAATCACATCATTCCCATGGGTATTGATTTGTTCCTTCTGCCAAGACATGACTCCCTTTTCAGGACATGATTCCTTCCTAACCACATTGGGCTATTAGAATATACTACACGTACTCCTCTCTCAATTCAACGCCTTCCCAAATGATTTCATTGACTATAACCTCTGACACTTTCCTCCACCTCAACCATTCTGCCCAGGATTATATACGTCGCCCCTTTGTGGTTTTCCACGATTGATAAATAAGTTAATCAGCCTATTTCTTGGCTTGCGCAGGGTTTAAAGAGTTGATAAAGACCCTTGATCTAAACCCTCAAACACCTCTGTCATCCATTTTAGTTTCTCCCTTATAACTTGCAATAGCACGGCTACGACAGGGGCATCAAAATTAATATTCAATGCCTTCACTCTACATATAAGGAAACTGGAAACATATATATAATAATATTTCAATCACTCCATTATCTGTTCAATATGCCATTAAATATAGTACTTCAGTTGTGGCGTCCCTATCTAAGTCTCCAATATATTGAAGAAATTCTGATAAATATTCCAATTCTGAATCAGCCAGAACTCTGAAATCTGTCTTTGATAAAAGACTTCAAATTTCTAAAACTTTTCGAACTAATCATTATAGTCCAATGTGGATTATGAATTAAATCCACCTTTAGATGGCGTTGGATTTTCGTCCAACCCACCAAAACCCAAGGGTTTTCGTCCTCGAGCTTCTGGAACATGTAGAACAAGCTCTCTAAATACTCCCAATAATAAATTTCCAAAAAGATAATAATGAATTCCTTTTTCACCACCTTTTATTTCCTTGACACCTTTCAAATGTTAAATCAACTTTTCTTTTTGTAATGTCCTGCCCTAAATTGGTCCACAATTTTTTTTTATCATACCTTTCTAGATGCTCGGGCATTAATCAAACAGTTTTCTGAATATTGTTTGATTTGTGTTTCATTGAGTTTCCATTACTTATGCCACACATAGTTTAACTACAATATGACACCTCAACTTGAAACTTTCAGCTCACCAGATTAACCAAAATCACAGACTTAGAACATTGAGAGAAACAATAACCACCAAGTAACAAATTGCAGATAAAACCCAATGACCTGTTGAATTTATATTGTTTATATCTATCACATTAATTACCTAAGATATTGTAATCCAAACCTAGATCAAATCTCTCCAATGTCTTGTCTGAATTTGACTATCCACATGTCAGGTGAATCTCCAGCTCTCTGTTAACAACACTCAGCTATCCATGTAAATTTGGTAAATAATCAGATAATAATATTAACAAAAGAGCCTTGCTCTTATAGAATTTACAAACTCTAAAAATTAGGGAGTAGCAGTAGTTACAAACAGTTAACTAAACTATTAACTATACACTACAAATAGTTACAAACAAATAACTAAGAGTTACAAAGGACAAACAGTTAACTAACTGTTAACTATACACTACAAATAGTTACAAACAAATAACTAAGAGTTACAAAGGATAGTGACCATTAATAGGTAATATATTATTTTAATACCCTCCCTTAATGGTCGATCTATCAACTACACCAAGAA
>VDFB02027497.1:0-12541 GCA_007258455.2 Sequoia sempervirens | reverse complement strand
ATGCGAAGAAATCTAAGATGAGAAATAGAAGAAATAAGACAGAAGATAGAAGGTTTTGTTTGTTCTGCTTCTGTAGAATTCACCTATCTCTGACTTGGATTTGATGTAACCTGCATGCAAATTGAAAACAAAGTCTGGAATCGCCTTCTCCTCAGCAATTTGAATCTGATGCCACAAAAAATACTGAAATTTGACACCTGTAGCACCTCGAATCCTCAAATGCATGAAGAAATCGCCATGTTTTGAGCTCTGAATGGTACGACTTGCTCAAGAATGAAGAAATAAGGACGACTTTTGTCTTTAAATAAATAAAATTCATTTAAAATTCATCCATCTTCTCAAACTCAAAGCGCACCTCTTTATTTGGCAGTTAACTGAACCTCAAATTAGGGCGTATGCTTAACTAAGCCTTCAAAAAGGATGCCTACAATGTGATTGGCTGTGAACTGAAGCTTAAAATGCATGAAAATGATGCTTTAATGGAGCGCCACCTTTAACTTTAGTTCAAATTGCCCATGCAAATCAGTTAAGACTAGTGCATGTACTCTAGTTAGCTTTGCATGCAAATCAGTTAACTTAACATGCAAATTAGAACTCAACATCCTCTTCAGTTAACTGAACATGCAAATGCATGCACACTGCAGATGAACTGAACTTCTAAAAATAGTAACTCAAAATGAACTTCAGTATCTTCTGCATGCAACCCAGAAATCGTTCAGTTGAACTGAAGTCAAAAACCCTAATTAGGGCGCACTAGTCAACTTGTTTTGAAAATTCAACTTTGACCCTTAAGGCGTTTTTCCAGACTTAGCCAATTTTGATGAAAATTTGGATTGTAACCTTCGTCAGAGCCTCTGTTCGAGCACTGATTCCAGATGACTAACAAGCCCGATTGACTGGCTGACGAGTGCATTGGAAAGTAGGATTGAAACTGACGAGATTATCCCTTGAGTCTATAATCACGAAAATGAGATCTGAAGCTTCAAAAAACCAAGCGCCCCTAGCAAAAGTTGCGCTTTTACCTCAGACTTAGCCATTTTTTCATCATTTTCATCTACGGCGTAAACTTGATCCCCTTGTATCTCATATTCAGCAGACTTTCAAGACTAACACACTGGTGCAACACGAAGCTGAATCCATTTCACAAAACAACTGCAAAGGCACATTTCTTCAGAAAACATCATCTGAGGGGTGAAAATCAAGAGCGCCTTTTTCAAAAGGTGCTCTTTTTCGTCTAGAGAGCCATTTTTGGAACTGACCAAAATATCACTAAACCTCCGACTGCAGGCTGACAGGTTATCTGTCTGATCTGACGGAGACAGGCAACAGATAGCTAGACGTAACACGGACAAGCTGAAAACCTGAGATCACCAAAAAGAAGGCATTAAAGGCCTCAAAAGCTCAAGCGCCTTTTTGAAAATGTGCTCTTTTGCTTTATTCACGACCTCAAAATCAAGATTTAACCCTGTGTTCGCCTTCTCATCTCGACTTCTCAGCAACTCTGATTGACGTGTTGAAGGGTGCAACGCAGAGCTAGATTGAGCATGAAACAAACGTCAAAGGGGTCATTTGATCTGAAACCTCTGTTTAGGGCCTCAAAAAGATGGGAGCCCCTAGGATAGACTGCTCACTTTTGCTTGCAGTGTTAGTCATTTTCTCGTTTCTCTCATTTTCTGCTGTATCTCCTGTAACTCGAGCAAAATAGGTCCGTTTGACAGGCTTGATAGCTCGTTGCGAAGCTGACGTGATGCCAGACAAATGTTTGTTGGAGGTGACGAGCCTAAGCGAGTTGAGCCCCTAAAGCTAGGGGGCCTTTTCAAAGTGCTCCTCTCGAGATAGAGGGTGGCGATCCTCCTTGATTCACTTTTCTCCAAAATTCTTAGTGTCAGGCCCGGCAGCAAGCTGACACAAGCTCCATATTTGAAAAGCCTAAAAACCACCTTCTGACATCACTTTAACTAGGTTTAGACTATTTTTAGCAAAATGCCTTAGTGAAGCAAAAAATTGGTTTGGGTACAACACATACCTTGTATATCTGCTAGCCTTCCAAGGCCAGTTTGGAGGGTTGAATACAACTGGAACATTGGGCATGCAGAAGGTTCACAAACATTTCACACAACTTGAACTCACACAATCAGAACGACACTTCAAGCGAGTGAATGACCAGTTCCTAATGCACACAGTGAGAGACCTTGATCATGAGTCACATGTACGCATCTCACTAGAAGCCAAATTGGCGATGGCAGATTGGGCGATTGGTTCATCCGGTTCCCCACTTTTACCTACATTCGTGTATATGGATACTTAGGTCATCTAGCCATGCTACCCTGTTATCCATCGGATAAGGTGGTATTCATGGAATTTCTACGGCAATTGCACGAAGTTGATACCTTTCTGCACAATAAGCGCAAGATTGCTGCCAACTTTCCTTTCACAATGGGTATTTACAGGTTTAGATTAGCAGTTGATGCCAAGGCAATGAGCTTTGAGATGACGAAACTTTATCTTAAGTTTCTCATTGAAAGACGCTCGTATGATCCTTGGGGTCACTATTCGGCTCGCCTTGGCCATCATTCTTCACACAAACCTTCCATGGAGGATTATTGGTTTAGCTGTGAAGACGAGTTCGAAGTGCATAGGCGCAACTACAACAGGTTTACCCTGTTGCAAATCGCTGAGTTCTTGTCAGAGAATGTAGAAGGATTATCAAATGATGATAGGGAAGTCACACTTCCCACATTCTTCAAAGATCAAATAGACTCGCAACCACTTTGAGCCGTGGATTGGTACTTCAAGGAAAGCATAGCCGTTGAGGAAAGAACAAGCAGAGCTGTAAGGAACAACATACTTTACTTGGACAGCAAGAAGGCACAAAAGGTAGTCATTCCAAACACAGAGCCGCCACCGATTACTATTACGCTGCCTTCCACATCAAGATCAAAACCCAGACAGAAGACATGGAGTAACCCTCTAGAAGGTTTCAAGGGTAGAAGAATTTTAGAGCATTCGAGAGGAAAGATGCAAGTTGCTGATATAAATCAGCAAGAGCAACATGTGGAGATAGCCGCATACACAGTCAAGACAGTGCCAAAAGTGGAAGCAGAGCCTCCCATTTCGTTACCACCACAGTAGTCTCCAATTCACATTGACTTGGAGGCAAATTTGGCACCACATGACATCCCAACACATTCTCACTCGTCAAGAGTTCATGGGACTAGCACCGATCCTTCCAGCGATATTAGTCGAGATTCTTCTTGGCTTGAGAATCTCCTGGGTAGCAAGAGAAGAAAGTCATCCTACGAATTGGACTTTGCAGAATTTGATCATGTCTACCAAGACACGTTAGAGAAGAAGCTCAAAAAGTAGGTTCATGTGGAAAAGAACACCAACAACGAGATTGTCATTGAGACCGCCGCGCCACCTGAGGATAAAAATGCAGATTAAGTAGAGGTTGAAGACTTCACTTTGTTGAAAGTCAACCTTGGTAAAAGCACACGCCAGGTTGAGGTAGATCTCTTTGAGGTTACATTAGTGAGCATAAAGGAAAGAGTGGTGAAAGATGGTGAAGACAAAGCAACCCTCAAGGCTAAAGACTAACAACTACGACAGTATATCTCCAACTTGATGCACGGTACTTCAATCGTCACCGCCTTGCTTCCACAAATGCTGGAGCTACCCGCAGAACAAAATCAACTAAGTCAGCTGGTTCTATATGGGAAGCACCTGAGAGATCAAGTGGAAGAGTTCGTCACCAGGGGTGGGTACATAATTGTAGAGTTATACCAATTGAGGTACAATGCCCATGACCTTTGCACAAACATCCAGGAATTAGAGTTGAGTATAGCTAGAGAGAAGCCTCAAGATGAAATCATGATCTCTCATTTGAGGATGGCGTACGATTCTGTCACTGCAGAAGAGCATAAACAAAAGCTTCTTACTTGGAGAGAACGACAAATCTTCAAGGTAAAAACCTACGAGGTAATCTCTGCAGAGTTGATTGATAGTAGACAAAAGGTGGCAAGTGCTATCCAGTTCGTAAGAACTTTCATATCACAAGTCCCTTGCTGATATCAACATGAGGATGGTGAATACGTCGAGCTTGGCAATGTGTAGTCAGAGTTTCAAAATGTCATCCGTAGTAGTTTCTACGGTGACCCTGTTATTGTAGGTTGAGTCAAATCGCAGCCATGTCAGCAAAGTTTGATGACACAGTTGAAAGGAAGGAGTTGTAGAATCAGATCACGAGTGGCGAAGATATGTTGCGATGACACCACATCATTCAGATGAGTATCAGTGCTTTGGATGATGAGGCAGTTAACCACTTCTTGGAGGAGATGATTACTCAAAATGACAACCAACGAACTACCAATTAGGACTTCCCACCTTCTCCAAAAATAGCATTTAAGATAGCAGTTAACTTGATGCCTTTTCCAAGTTAACTCGCTGTCCCACCTTTTATGCATGTCTATTTTTGGAGACACCTTTGTACATTGGAGTTCTATTTAGTTTAGAATCAGTTAATTGAAGTAGTCTTTCCAGTTAACTATTAGGTTTCATTTAATTAGACATAGGAATAAATCTTGCTGATTGGTAAGAACTGAATGTTAATTCAAGGAGAGTTTAGGGTTCCCTACTCCTTTGAGCTTCTATAAATAAGAGCAGCCTTGCTCATTGTATTTTAACTTTACTTCACGGTAACAAAACGTTGAGCTCGAAAGCCTTCGCTTTGTTTACTTAGTATATGTTCTTGAATCATACTTGTTATAGCAAAACGCTGAGCTGTTTGCTTGCGTTCTTGTTGTTCATGTACTTGTGTTCAATATTTGTTAAGTGTATTCGGTTGATTGCATGTTATGTGATTGTCCTCTTTCATACCATTTGGATTCCCAAAAGTGTAATCTTTGATTGAGTTTGAGATAATAAATCAGGAGAGCAATGAGCCTTTGATCCAAAATTCTCAAGATCTTTCATATTTGTCATTTCTATAATCTTTGTTTCAATCTACACCTCGAAAGAACAATGAGCCTTCAAGGGAATTTAGAGATTAGGATTATCGTTTGATGTTGTTTCTAGTAATCTTCATTTCAGCTTACACCTCGAAAAGAGCACCTCGCCTTCAAGGGAATCCTGAGATTTAGCTGACCGTTTGATGTTTACTTGCATAAACTTTATTTCAGCGTTAATCTGAAAGAGCAATGAGCCTTTGGATGCACTCTGGGAAACAGTTTGTCTAAGTTACCTAAATCCACTTCCATTACTTCGAAATCCTCTTGCTCTGAATTTACCTGAGGAGATAGAAGTGTTTTAAGTTTTAGCCTAGTTGTAGTTGAGATCTGTGAAACCAGAGAAAACCCCCGCTGCAACACATGGTGTTTTATAACCTTGTGCTCTACAGCTGAGTAAAAAGATAGGAAACTTAGTTTACTTTACTTTTTACACAAAATCAACAAAAGAGGGAGCTTCCACTCCTAAGTTGAAGAGTAGTTCATCTGTACATAGCTGTTCGTTTCCAATACGCACTCCAGAGGTGCGAATTGAAATGCCAACACACTTAAAACATTATAACCTCCAAATATGACAATCACTTAAGTCATAACCTGCCAAAATAGGCTCCAAGAATGCTGGAGACCAAACTGCCAATACTGCCTTGCCATAAATATACACTGCATTGAACTGTTGAACTGTTGCTAAAAATAGCACTGCCAAAAATAGCACTTACTGAAAATAGCATATTGCTAAAAATAGTAAGTGACTCCAAACTCATTTTGAGCACAAACTGGGCAACCTTTGCAACTTACTAAAAGTAGCAAGTCTGAAAAAGTCACCTAAGGCAGATGCATGTTACACCATTTTGAAGCCCTCTGAAAACCCAGAAAGACCCAAAAACCTCTTTGCAAAACCCCCGCATGCAAACCCTTGAAAGCTCAAAAGAAACCCTCTAGAAAATAGAAAACCCTAATTTCCACTTTCGACTAGCCTACGGGCCTCTGGGATAGGCTAACGGTCAATCTGATGAGACTACTGCTGAGAAGGGGACATTACATTTTGCACCATTTTTGTTTCACTATACAAGCTTTACGACTACGTATAAGTTGGTTGATTATATATTGATTTGATGTTGTAGTTTGATGCCCTAGTTTGTTGTTATTCCTTGCCGTAACTTGCTTTGGATTTAATTGCTATTTGATGGAATGCCAACTTGATGACTTGTTTTGATCTCATAATTGCTGGTTGACATTAGTTGCTACTAACAATTAGATTTGATATTGCCCCTTGGATTTGGAATTTCTTGGGTTTATATACTTAATTATTTGCTGATTTTATTATTGATGATTAAGGGTTTATTTAGCCACCCAAATCTGATTATTTATTTAATATTCAAGGGTTTTAAATAATTACTAATTGCTGTGATTTCTAGGGCAGATCTGAAGTTATATTGAATTGATATTGTTGTTCCCAAGCAAGTTTATAACTCTTGCAAATTGTGAGTGGACCTTTGACCTCCTACAAATCGCAAGCCGAGTTTCGACTTCTCACCAATTTTACACTATGGACTTTTGGAACCTGCGTTTAGATTTGTAACTCCTGCAAGTTGCAAGCCAAGTTTCAATTTTGACAAACTTTACACTATAGACTTTTGAAGCTCAGTTGCAGATTTGTAGCTGTTGTAATTTGCAAGTTGAGTTTTGATCTTTGATGGAAATTTCTTGTGGAACTTTGGGGTTTTGACTTAGTTTTGCAGAATTGCAAACTGCCAGCCAAGTTCTAAATTCTAATAGCTCGTACTTGTTGAACTGTAGAGTCCTAACATAGTTTTGCATAACTACAAAATGCAAGTTCTGAAGTTCGGGATAGTGAGCAAAAGGGCATAACTTTCTTGTTTTATGTGGTGTACAAAAATGGCCTGGGCCATGCACTTGAGCATATGCAAGCTCTTCATTGGCCAAATGAGAAGTGCCCGAGGACCACAAGAATGATAAAAACCCAATGCCAAATTTCCCATATTTTTCCCATACTTGCACGGGTCTACACATGTTAAGGGAATGGCAAGGCATGCAAGGGAAATACCTACTCATAAAAGTAAACATTTTACCCTCCAATTACAACATACATTCATAAACCAATAAATGAATCACAACTATGCTAATTGCTTGTTTATTTCCACAAGGCATATAAATCATGCTTTCTAATCATGTTTCCCAAATTTAGCTAAACATGAGATTTTCATTACACGAGCCATACACATTCAACTCTAGGGTTGAGCAATGCTAAAATAAACGAGAAGTTTACACCATGTAAGTGGGTGGATTATATTCCAAATCATACGAGTTTCAATATAATAATTGCAATCTTAAAAATGAGGGCTCCAATGTTCCAAATTATATATTTTCTTCAAATTGAAAAAATATGAGAACTACAACACCAAGGATGAAACTACTAAGCATATCCATAGATTTAGCTAGGCCCAATGGTAGTCAATAGTGAACACCACCTAACCATGTGGAATCCATAGGTCCACTCCTCTGTACTGAGAGACGGTTGATCATCATTAGACAATCATACAGACACATAATACAATGTAAGGAATGATAACAAAATCATGGCATCTCAACATACCAAGAAACATATACATTGCAATCAATTCCACAATTACCTGCAAGGGTTGTGGCATCCAACCAATAATACACAAGAGAGAATGTGGTAGCATCCACCGATATAAAGCAATGAGTTGACAAACCATCCATACTCATGTAAAGAAATCACAAGGACATATCAGGGACCAATGACTTGACGAGCAAAAGGAAAGGAACTACTATGCGTGTCATCATTATCTTGCATGATTTCATATTTTCCTTAAAAGCAAATAATGACATTATTATTATCTTGCATGATTCTATATAGGACTTAAGTGCAAATAATGTCCATAGTATTAGCTTGCACGATTCCTTATAGGCTTTCAGTGCAAGTCATGTTTATAGTACTTTCTCTCATGGTTCTATATAGGACTTTAGAGCAAATAGTCTCTATAGTTCTTAATTAAGTACATTTCATTAATGCTCGATTCCCCATTCGTTTAATCTCATTAATGTTACCCCATACTGTTCTTCGAATGGGCTGTCCCCATTTTTGAATAGCAAGTAGGGGTCCACTCTACTTCGAGCTCTAGTATGCAATCCTAATTTCAAAAGTCAAATGAACCAAAAAATTCAGGGCACAAAAAACAAGGTCAAAACATATAACACTTGTATCTAAATGGTCCAAAAACACATATCCAACATGAGACCTTTCATCTCACAAAATATAAACAATTCACATGTCTTATATTTTGAATTTCATAAAATCATGTTGCAATCACCAAACACTATTCACATTCACCATTTATGAAAGCTTGAAAATTTTCAAAACATGAAAACTCAAAAATTTGAAAATCCAAAATATACCCTAATGACCTTAAGATGCACAACATTCCTCTTTTCACATGAGTTTTCCAAAATTAAAATTACATAACTTAAAATAATTATAATGTATATATTTGAAGATTCAAATTCAATTGCAACCTAAAGAATAGAACACCATATGCAACCACCAAGTGTGGGCGTGGTTGAAAGCATGAATGAACAAGCATAATCACTAATTAATTGAAGGAATATCTTTGATGTTTCAATACAATTTTGAAGAAATCTCCTTTGCATCTACACACACAGCACACACAAGCAAGCTTTCCAAGATCTTTTGTAATGTCCCATCCCAATTGGAACAAACCCTTGGCGATTTAGCTCGTTTATTTCAGTTTGACATATATGGCATTTTGTCAAACATATAGTGTGCTGACTGTACTGAGCGTTTTCCAATGAATTTGGCTTTGCACAAATCACATATAATTACACCAGCAAATAGATAATAACATGCATTGTATTTGCTACAAACTAATACACCATTCATTACATTCTAAAGACATCCCTTAGCATTTATTATTTCAGAATAACAACATGGCAGCCATATACATATACAGAAAGGCAGATTACAGTCAAAGCTTTAAACACCAACTTGGCTTGATCCACAGTCCAATAGCAACACCTGTAGTAGATCCACGGCTGGCAGATGCTAGTTAACTGAGCATTAAGGATGATGATTTTGGACAGCAATAAAGCTTCAGGTCATAAACATGCCTAGCAGCTCCCTTTACACCCGGCATAATCTCCATGCCTCTCCTCAAAGACCCATGATTCCCAAACAACCTCTGGGCACCACGACCAAGGTGATTTGAGCTCCTGAAACCCCCACGTCCCTTGTTTGCAGACCTAAGGCAGGTAATATGAGCAGCTTCTGTGTGTGAGTGTGCAGCAACAACAATATTGGAAAGCCCACAGCCACCTTCAGGAAGGTTTCCCAGATGCCAATGATGATATGCAATGTTAAACCCTTCAATTCCCATGTCCCATACAAATGCTCAGCCCTCTATGTATTACGCCCAGTCTGAAATGCAGCAATAAAATCCTTCAAACTATACACCCAGCTGTAGTATAAATGGCACCAAATCTAAGTATATCCACGGCCAGCCTTGAAACTCTGATTATGGCATCCAATATTCCTGGTACATTGCCCTCAAATCTGAGCAATAATCTTGAACTTCAAATCTGAATTAGAATAGTAGAATGTGATCACTAGACAAACCCCCTGAATCTTTCCTGGAAATTCCAAACAATCTTTGAAGCACAAGCACAATCCCTGAAATGGAGTTTTCTACAAGCAGCCTTGGGAGACCTCTCACTCCTGTAGCATGCTGTTCCTCATGAGGGTTTTCGTCCTCAATGAAGCCGAGACTTTCAGACTCTCCATTCTACCTGCAAAACCCTTATCAATTTTCTTCTCCAAGATGATTTTCAAATGAGCTCTCAAAAGGGCTTTTATATTTTCCCAATTCCCACACCCTATTTGGCTTTTTGAAATATATTTTATTTTATTTAAGTTCCTGCCTTATATCTCCTTTCTAAATTGGGTGCTCAACTTATATTATAAAATATTCTTTTAAATATCATTTATATCCCCTTTTTATAAAGTCCTTTAAAATATATTAATAATGCATAAAGTTAAATATTTTAATTTAACTTTATAATTGACGTTATTAAAACTTAATACATGTTGATGTTCATGTACAGCGTCGGTCTCTACTTCCAGCCGATCTCCCTTACACATTGAATAAATTAGATAATAGCCTTTGACTATCTAATTTATATATATATTGCGATTTAATGAAGAGGCATGATTTCTTATGAAGGTGCAATTTAATTAAGGCCGGCATCATTTGTTATGAAGAATTGTGATTTGTTTATTGAGGCCAACATCCATGAAGAGACGCGATTTCTTGAAGCCGACATCATGTATCTTAAAGTCACGACTTTTGGATAGGGGCCGACATGAACAATTAGAAGGGATGCGTCTCTCCTATTCATTTGTATATATACTCATTGATTTGTCCATTGTAATCATCCATTCTCAGTTCGGTTATTCACAAAAGTTCGATATCTTCAAGTGCGAGTTTGTATTCAAGTGCAGATTGATTCTTGGTAGAAGGCTGTGCATTATCATTGAGATTCACTTCATTGTGTTGCAGTATTTGCATCAATTTGTGGTGTCTATTATTGGCCTTCATATCGGCCTTTGTAAAGGAGACTCTTGTGTTTACATATCAATATATAAGTGATATATTGTTGCTGGGTTTTTCTCCCTCAAGAGGAGGGTTTTCCCAGGGTATCTGCTGTGTCTTTGTGTCTAATTTTGAATTAATTTTCTGTGCACTTAATCTGATCACTAAAATTAACATGGTATCAGAGCAGGTTTGAGGAGATTGTGATCAGATTTGTTCATACAGCGATACTCTATTCTCTTCTTTATATTTCTTTGTCTATCTCTACCTTTGTCAAGATGGTGAACAGTTTGAAGTTTGAGGATAGACTCGAGGGAGCATCCAATTTCACATCATGGGAATTTGAGATCATGCTTACCTTTAGTGAAAATGACTTGGGTGAGTTTGTGGAGTCCAGTGTTTCTGAACCTAAGGAGGAAGAAGAGAAGTTGTAGTGGAAGAAGAAATATATCAAGGCAATGAAAATATTGGTTGATTCTATTAAGGATCATATCATTCCTATTGTCTCTAAGTTGAAAATGATAAGAGACATGTTTAAAACATTGGAAGAAATGTACGAAATCAACAATACCAAAATTTGGGCACTTTACCTTTGAAACAACAACTACACCATGTGAAGATGGCGAAGGAGAATCGTTGCATACTTCATGAGGGATTTCAGATTTGAGAGATCAGCTCACCGACAATTTGGGCATATGGTTGATGACAAAGACGGCTATGCTTGCTCTCAATGGCCTTCATCTTGGGAATCCTACATTCGGGGAATTAGTGCAAGATCAAAAATTGCCTAAAGTTCGTCGTCTAGGATAAAATTTGCATTCAAGAAGAATCAAGGTTGGTGGCTAGAGGTGTTGGTCAAAGTTCAAAGAATGAAGATATTCATGTTCTCGCCGCCCATGCTTCAAAGAAGAAAGGAAAAGATGGAAAGAAAGGGTTCTTCAAGAGGAATCAAGATAAGGGAAATGATGATTCGCCTGCCTCCAAGAAGAAGAGAGACATGTCCAAGATTCAATGCTTTAGGTGTGATAAGTTTGGCCACTTTGCTAAGCATTGTCCAACTAGACCTAAGCAACAAGCCACCGTTACAGATGTTGATGATGTTTCTCCACAGGAGGATTTATGTGAATACTTGGTCTATTCAGCATTGTCAAGCAATGTACCTACAAATACCAACACTTGGCTGATTGACAATGGTGCTTCTCGACACATTACTAGATTTAAGGAGCACTTATCAAGTTTGGTGGAGAAAGATTCTTTCGAACAAGTTATTATCGGAGATGATGTTGGCTACTCCGTGAAAGGGATTGGGACCTCTACTCTTCATTTGGATTCTAGCATCACGCTTCAGTTGAGAGATGTTCTTTATGTTCTAGGAATCAAGCGCAATCTCATCTCCATTTCAGCTCTAGAAGATAGAGGATATCAAGTTGCCTTCCCCAAAGGCAAAGTTCTTGTGTGGATGGAGAATTCCAATTTCAAGGATGCTCAAGTAATTGGTGTTAGACATGAAAGCCTCTATAGGCTATGTACATGTCCTCTACAAGCATTAGTTCATGATTCTTCAAGCCTATGTGATCTGTGGCATCGAAGATTGGCTCACCTCCACTTCTGAGCCTTACCTATCATGGAGAAGATGGTCACGAGACTTCCTAAGTTCAATTAGGAGCATGAAGGAACTTGCAAAGGATGTGCTATGGGTAAGAATTCAAAAGCTCCTTTCCATAGTAGAGAAAGTAGATCTAAGTGTATTTTAGACCTTATTCATTTTGATATATGTGGACCTATATGCCGTTCCTTCTTAGTGGTTTCTTGTAATATGGTACTTTATTGATGATCACTCTAGAAAGACTTGGATTTGTTTTGAAACTAAAGTGAGGAAGTGTTAGAAAGGTT
>VDFB02027494.1:0-10957 GCA_007258455.2 Sequoia sempervirens | reverse complement strand
GAGGCTAGGTGAAATCCGGTTGAAGTCTATTGAAATGAAGCTCCACATACCCTGCATTTAGAATAGGATATAAATTTCTTAGCCCCCTTTCCCCCTTTACTTTCCGCACTTTCTGATTAGTTTTAGGAAAGAGACCACCTTGCCCAATCATGCACGTAAGAATCCCCTTCAAATTACATATCAGCTGCTAACTGTGAGAAGTCTGAACAATTACGTAAGTCCCCTCGTAAGAACACAGCAAAACACATCAACCAAACTGGGTCTATTCGCACTAAAGGAACCTTGGAGTTGAACATGCGAACTTTCTCGCAATCTTAGCGCATGGAATACTTTGATCAAGAGAGAACGGAGTAGCCCCAAAACTATTTTGTTCTGCTGTTTGGTATGGTCACAAAAACCGCATCAACACCTCTATCCATAACTGTTAGCCTACGAGGGTCAAATGATAGGCTAATCCTTACGAACTCTGATGCTCGCAAAATGGGGACATTACACGAACAATGCATCCAATGTGTTGAGGATGCCCTCGTGAATATTTCTCATCGCCTTCTTGATTTTGGAAGATTCTGTAGCTGCCATGTCAAAGAAGCCCTTCCCAGTGAATGCAGCCGAATGCCATCCAAGGAAATCATACCTGTCTCCAGCTTGGATCACTCCTTCATTTATCAAAGTCTGTGTAGGCACACGCATCAGAACAGCAAGGCGAGGAATAGTCTTGTCCTGGAAAATATGGGTGTCACCCCAAGCTTGCTCAACACCATCTAAGCGTGAAAGGATACTAGATGCACTCCGAAAAGAGGAGACAAGGTCAGCCATGAATTTCTCCGCCTCACTGCGAACACTGCTTATCCATTTATCTCCCTCTC
The DNA here is from genome assembly GCA_007258455.2 of Sequoia sempervirens. NCBI lineage: Eukaryota > Viridiplantae > Streptophyta > Pinopsida > Cupressales > Cupressaceae > Sequoia > Sequoia sempervirens. Next base: position 10,091 of record VDFB02027494.1, on the reverse strand, counting down.
AAACAGCCCTCTTCACTTCTTCAAGCCCACTGATTGGTTCTCGTGGCAACTCCGGTGGAAGCTCTACTGCTGGGTTCTCCTGAGCACCCGGACGTGCTAGATGTTGCACATATTCAACCAATGCCTTGTGCTCTTTCTTCAATCTCTTATACTTTCCCTCCTTTTTCACTAGCCTGTCCCTCAACGCTTGGAATGAGCTTTCAGCTTCTTCAACCACTTGCACTCCAGAAGGACGTCCCAAATCAATTGTGGTGACGGTGTAATTCTCTGGCATTGCGTCACTCAAATCATGATCCTCCCTTGGAACGGCAATATGGAGGGTGCGTGAACCAGCCTGATTAGTCTCCATTTTCGAATACTTTCTCGCCCTCTTCCTTTTTGTTGACTTGTTCTATTTAGAAGCTCCTCCATCTCAATTGCCAGATCAGCATCATCGTCCTGATCCCTCCTTATTGCATGTGATAGCCAATTACGCTGAACGTCGTAAACAATAAGGGGCTGCTCTTCAGTTGCCTCCACTTCACGAACCTCCTCCCAAGCAATATTCTGTTGAGGCTCAATTATTTCAATGTGTTGATCACTCTCCTCATGAGCTCCAACCCTTGACTCTATGATGTCTTCCTCTATCTCGAGCGCATAATCAAAGTGGGTATCTGTTTTTGTCTCTTCCCCTTCATCTGGCTGATTGGCACCTTCAGGAACATTAGCACTCTGACTGTCCATTTCTCTAGGCATTGGTTGGTTAACTTCTCCAACCTCTGGCTCTTCATTCCTTCGAACCCTCTGATCTGCAAACAGTGAGACTTCGTGCACGCTGGAGGAATGGGTCACCAATTGAGTAGATGAAGTATCCTCCGATACTTGAGGTTCCGGCTGAATAGGTTCTTCCGGCTGTGGTGGCTCCACAGCCTGGGCAGTTTGTTTCTTCCTCTTTGCCAACACCGGTGGCCTTCTATCATCCATGAGGTCGTATGTGAGGGCAACTGACCTTCTTCTCAATCTGCGAACGTGCTCCTCTACCCAAGTTCTTGTAAAAGTCAAGACGGGAATAGACAAAGTGTCTAAATCCGTAATCTCTGGCTCAGCCCAATCTAGTGGTGGGATCGGTGTGTTCTTTATCGATTCATAATTTGGATGAATAAGCCTGGTGCCCTCTTCAACTTGATCCGGCACTGGGACCACTTCACATTCCCTGATTAATTTGAGAGGCAACCTAGAGAACATTCTTTTTCTAATTTCAGCTTCGTCTCCAGCGTTTGCCCAAAAATCTTCCAAGTGAGCTCTGTGCCTGTATTCCTCACCTTGCACTGTTCCAATCTTTCCTCGAGGATCAAAATCCTGTCGACTGGTATGGAGAGTTAACTGATAGAACCACAACTCATCTTTTGCCTCCTTGGCTGCCTTCAAGGAAGGGCACTCCTCGAGCGAGTTTCCTAAGACAATGGGGAAATGTAAACCTCCCTTCTTCTTCCCTCTTATAATTTTGTCGTAGGCCACAAGTTGCCTAGACAATTCAAGCAGTATCATTCTGTTCATGGGGTACCTCGATAGTCGGTAGACGTATGAACTGTACCCCGGCAACCTCAAATAAGTAAACTTTGGGAATTGGATGAACCAAAACCCATACTCTATCAACATTTGCGCCTCTTCAGATATCCTCTGTTGCAGTCTCCGCTGAAGGGTCCTTGTGATGTACATGGTGAAGGCGTCGTTCACCCTCTTGAAGTCAGCCGTGTGTGTGAGATGCAACTGTCTACAAGATTCATGAATCTTGAAATGATTAAAACCGCACCCAATCGGCTCTTGGTATGCCAACCCCCTGTATTTTGTCATCCGAGCAAGCATGTAGATGACATACGAACTCATGTAGAATGTTTTTGTTCTCCTTATATTCTGAAACTGCTCATCAATGTTGTCGCTAATCATCCGAGCCCAATTTACTTCCACCTTCCCTTCGAGCACCACGCTAATGTAAAAGAACATCCATGGTTCGAACACATATGACTGTGGGCTGCCGTTAACTCGACTGAGCAACATGATTATATCACAGTATTCCTGCTTCAGCTCCTCTAAAATTATTTGCTTCAGCAGCCTAGCGGCAGGAGGCTTTGGATTTCTCATCCAGGTGGTGTTGATTCTCTTCATGCACTTCTCGAAAGATGTGGCATACATCTTATCAGCTTTTGCCTTGGACTTGTGTAACATTTTATTTGTGGGCAGAATCCCGAATGCCTCGCCAATTGCATCAGGTTCAAGGTTGGCCAACAAAACGCCATCCGGAGAAACAATCGTCCGATGGTCTGAATTGTAGAAGTTTGCGCACTCCATAATCAGCTCTGGGCATCGAACTGCCGGTTGAAACCCGGCTGCGGCATATAATCCGCTCCTCAGAATGTTCTGCGATGCTTCCGTCGGAAGATTGCCACCCTGCCCATATATCCTTCGCATGAAGGCTTCGAGGTTGAAGGACCCAAGGTTGGTATCAGTCACATTCCCGAACTTTGACACGATTTTAGACTCCGGAATGAAAGATTTCTTCAAGCTCTTGATGATCGCCTGCCTGGAGGCGTTTTCTTTAACAGCTTCATTATTTCCAGCCTTAGCTCCAGCTTTGCTTGTTCCAGCAACATTAGCTTTTCGTCCTTCAGCCATCTTCAACAACTTGAAGAAATAAGATTCTCAACCTCGGCAGATTATACTTCAGATTTTGTTTCGAATCTCAGCAACTTCGCAACTTCAGAGATTTTTAAATCTCAGCAACTCCAAATCTCGAGAAATTCAAGCTTCTTGAAAAATCGAATTCAACACCTCCTCTCACTTTCAACAACTCTCAATCAATCTCAGCTCAACGATCACTCTCAACTCTTCAGCACAAATCTTAGCTTCGAATCTTGTGAAATGAAAATGAAAATCCTCGAAGTTTTTATAACCAAAAGCTGGTGCTTATTTTAGCAAATGCCATTAATGACTTAGCAATTTTCCAAATTTGAAAGAGAATATTCCAACCGTCTTACAGTCGTCATAGCAATTTGCTATTCCGGGAGATTCTTTCTTCATTTTAAATTTGAACTTTCTCTCCCTACTGCCAGTTACTTCCAGCTAATTGAAGTAATTTCGAGAAAAATCATTTTACTTTGATTTGAAACAATCTTACCGCTTTTAAAATGGCATATTTAAAATATAAAATTTAATTTAACTTCCATTTAATTCATTTGTCGGCACACTTTTTTAAAAAAATGGCTAGGCATAATTTATTTTCCATCCGTAATAACTCCGAAATAAATTCCCCACAAATTAAAATCGTCCGAATTTTAAAATTTCATGTGTCAAAATTTAAAGGGGAATTTTTTAATTTAATACTTTGGAAAATAATTAAATTAATTTAATTAATTTCTCCGACTTAGGCAAATTTCGAAATTAATTGCCTAGAGAAATTTTTGTTTCTTCCAAATGCCCTTTTGAAAATTTTAAATGCCATTGAATATCTTCATTTGATTTTTCACATATCAAATCTCAACGTTTAATATTCACTTGTTAATATTTGCCTTAGGAAAATTTAAATTCTCCCCTTTCAAACTCAAGGCGCATATAGAGGTATGTGCTTTTAATTTAATCAAAACGCCTTTAATAATTCCCAAGTCTAACTTCAAACGCCTCACTTAAAACCCAACCTCTTCCTTTAAAAGTGGGCGCATTTACACCCATGATCTTTCAGCAAAATTTTCTCAAACCTTTCTTTGACTTGGGCGCAAATGGCACCATGTGCTTTTAGCTTTGATTCTTTCTTCTCAACTTAGGCGCACATGTGTATGTCTACTTTTAATTTACCACCCTTGAAGTTTTTACTCAATTCTAACCCCGGCGTACTTGATATCTTGTGTCCTCAACCTTTTCAAATTCGAATGCCTTAGAAAATTCATCAAGTTTTCCCCTCTTGTTCATGGCGCAAATCTTGCTATGAGCTTTTAGTTTTAATACTTTGAACACATCTTTCTCCAGGCTAAACTTTCATTTTGGGGCGCATATAGGGCATTGAGCTCTTAATTCTCCAGGCCTTAGAGATTTTCATGCCATCATCTCTCAGCTTGGGCGCATATGGAGGGGTCAGCTTTGAGTTTTAATTTCATCATTCACCTTCTAAGTTAAGGCGCAAAAGGGACCTCCTAGTCTGAGTTTCATGCCTTAGAAAATATCCAAATCTTCTCATCTCCTTAAGGCGCATTTGAACTTCCAGCTTCAAGTTAGCACGTCTTGGAATATTTCCCAACCTCCCTGTTGTGACGTTTTTCACACATCGCCCCATTGCAAATGGAGACCCCCTAATTTTGGCTTTGCTTTTTGGTCGTTTTGGTTTGTCTCTCTTTTCTACTGTCTGTCTTTTCGGGATTGAGCCCGTCTTCGAGCTTAAAATGTGAATTTTGGCCAAGTCTGAAAATTAGGGTTTTGAATTTTCCAGCCAACCCAAAGTCAAATGAGATGAATAAATTGCAAATTGAGCTTAACACTGTTGTTAGTATGCTTCCAGCAGGCTTCCGACAAATTTTCATCAAATTCTGAGCTACTTACTATTTTTATTAAGTGTGAAATTACATGCAGTTCGTCAGCATTTGTGAGATTCCGACAGTCACACTGCATTCAGAGTATATCAGACTACTTGCATGCCAAATTTGAGCGAAAACAGACAACTTACTATTTTTAGCAGTCCGGCTTCTGGCACGAATTTCAGGGTCCAGATGCAGCGTTTTTCTTTGCATGTCTGGATATTCCTTCTGGGTTTTTCGAGACCTCGCGATGATGTAAATATGCAAGTCGAGATGACCACTTTCGTGGATTCAAATTCCGAGGCTATTTTAGGTTTGCATGTCGAGGTTTCTTTTACGTCGATTCCCGATGGTTTCTTCGAGCTTCGCAGAATGGTGTGACATGCAAATGGAGATTCCACCAAGAAGGAACTTGCTATTTTAGCGTGTAAATGCAGACCCGCTTCCCGCTAGCTCGTAATCACGAAATGATCGCAGTTGTCGCGCAGAAAATGAAGAAAAGCAGAAGTTCATTTTGATGTGCCAAATTAGGGTTTCCAGCTTCGGAGCCTAAAATAGGCATCAAAGTCAAAATCTTCGAACCGTGTAAAACCACTCAAGGGACAGTTTTTAGGCTATCCACGTGAAATTAAGTCGAGCACTTACTATTTATAGTAAGTAAGTCAATTTGTAAACCGGCTAAAATAGTAAATCAGCTTGCATACCAAATGTCAACAAGTCACGGGTGAGGAGCGCCATCAAAAATTTCAACTCAATCGGAGCATGGGAGCTTAATGAACATTAATTTAGCCATCCAAGCTTCAGAAGTGCAAAAATGAGAAGGCCTACTATAAATAGCAGGGTATGAGAAGCTGGCAAGGACGAGAAAAATGGCGAAGTCTGGAACTTCATCCTTCACTTTCTTGAAAATGCGCCCATCTCAGCTGGAGGTCATGAAAATTTCTAAGAATGATGAGCTCGTCCAGTACACAGGCCAAAATGCGCCTAAAACTGGGAAAGTCAAACAGAGTCAACAATTTTTACCCTGCAGGTACCTCAAAATGCGCCCAAGGGAGATTGTTAGCATGAAAAAAGTTCAAAGTATAAACTTCATCCTCCACCCCCTGTGAAATGCGCCCTCAAGGAGAAATAAGTTGATGAAAATATTCTAAGTCACTATCTCATCCACCAGCAAGGCCAAAATGCGCCCTCCTCTCAAGACTGAGCATTCAAAATTTAACTAAGGCATGAAGTTTCATCCTCCTCAAGGCAAGAAATGCGCCCAAGGCACAAGTGGTCAAAGAAAGTCAATGATTTCTATCCTGAAGGCATAGTAAAATACGCCCAAGTTTAGAGAGTTGATGGCAAAATTTTCTAAGTCTGGAGTTCATCCTCCACCACCCCCTAAATGCGCCATCCTTCATGCAAGTTCAAATGCACCCAGCAAGCAAGAAGGTCAAAAGGTCAACAAAGTTTATCCTCCTCACATGCTGAAATGCGCCCACCTCATAAGAAAGTCAAGGAAAATTGCTAAGTATGAAATCCATCCTCCTCAAAGGGCAAAATGCACCCAAGTTTCAAGAGGGTCAAAGCAAAGTCAACGAGCTCATCCTCCTCAAGGGGTGAAATGCGCCCAAATCATGCCATGTGAGGACAAAAATGAGAAGCTGAAAAGTCACAAGGGAAGGCGTTAGAAAGTTATCCTCCTCCACATAAGGAATGCGCCCATATTTGAAAAGGAGTCAACAAGTCAAAGGCTAGGCGTGGGAAATGTCATCCTTCATGCATGCCAATATGCGCCAAGTAAAGGATAAGTCTTGAGAGTGTGAAAGGTAAAGTCTTGAGGTGGGGCGTGGTAAAGTGAATATCCCTCTTGAAGTGTTATATGCGCCCAAGGTTAGAGGTGTTAGAAAATTCTCTAAGGCGCATGAGGTGATGAAACAAAATGCTAGGCGCTTTTATTTTATTTTATTATTCTCCAAATGCTATGCGGCAAGGGTGGCAAAGTGAAATAAAGTATAAGAAGGGTGATGAAATATTTCTCTAAGGCGTTGGAATTTTTAATAAATTTGCCTTGCAAGTGTGAAGTTAAATCAAGTGTGCCAGGCACCTCTATAAAAAATTGTCTAAGTGAAGTTGATATTTTCACAGGCAAAATTGGTCGAGTTGGATATAAAATTTTCGAAGTGATTCAAAAAGTTCTAAGGCACAAAATATTTTCTCCCTTGAAAAATGCTTAAGTCTGGAGAGGTGGTGAAGTGTTAGAATTTTTTTTCAAAGGTGATGAGTTGCCACAGGTGAAGTCAGTGAACGCCAGCTCCACAGGATTCATAAAAAAAATTCCAAGTCAGAGCAAAATTCTTAGAGGAGATCGAAGAACGAGAATAAATTTGATAAAAGAATATTTTCCAAGGTTCAAAATTCAAAGAAATAAAATGAACCCGTTCGTTGGGTACCCATAGATTCGAAGCGTTTTGGGTAAAATTTTCTTCTGGGTATTGAGGATTATCGATGAGGAGTTGATTTTAAAGTCTTCCACACTTCGCCGAAGCTTTCAGGATAAAGATTTCAAGTGGGCACCAGGTTGATGAATTTCCTAAGGGAAATTTGAAAATTTTCTAAGGCAAAGTGAAGAAAACGTATTTTCAAGGTGCAATCCTCCAGATGATGAATTTGAAAGGAACTGCCTAGGTGAATTTGCTTCAGTCCTCTGTGAAGATAGTCTACTTAAGCCAGAAATGAATAAAATCGAGGTTATCAGAGCTCCAGCAGGTGAAATGAATTTCTCAAAGATGAAGTTTATCTAAGGCATGAACTTGAACACAAAGTTGGCGATGAACGCTTGGAGATCAAAGCATGAAAATCAGGTAGGTGAGTTAAATTTATATTATGAAATGTTCTGATACCCTTCTCCTTGCTTGTTTTGCAGGAGGAACGTTGAGATCAAGCGGTGAAGACTTAGGATGACGAAGCAAGTGATTCAAGACGGCTTCTCAATCTTGAAGGAAGAAAAAGTTGCAAGAAATTGGCTAAGTGCTAGCTCAAGATGAAATGTTTTCAAAACTCAAGATGATTACCCTCAAGTGGAAGAGGTCAAAGAACAACGTCAAGAGAGAAGATCGAGAACAGTGTGAACGCGTCTACAAACGGAATCTTCTAGAAGGATGATGGTGGACATTATGGCGCATTTATTACCCCTCTCCTTTGTGGCGGTTTTTAGGGCAATATTGTTTAGGGCTGAGGTGGCACGATTTTGGCCACTCTATTGATTGTAACCCTAGCCGTCTTTTGGGACTTGGCTAGCTATAAAAGGGGGAGTCCCCCTCATTTGTAAGGCATTAGAATTAGATTAGACATTGGAATAGTAGACATTGAGAGAGTATTAGCATTAGAGTTAGATAGTGTAGTATTGTAGAGCATTTTTGCATAATTTGGAGAAGAGAGAAAGTTTTCCCTTTGAAAACTTTTGAGGAGATTGTTGTGTAACACATTTTATGATAATAGATCTTTTCATTGATGATGGAATTCGTCTTGTCATGAAATTCTAGCAAGGTTTCTTCTTCCTTTCGTATCCAAGTAGCTTAAATTCATGCAAGTAGCTTACTTTGGTGTGTGGTGTTTTATTGAGATAGTTTACCTTTATTCCATACCACTAGCGGCTTGTTGATGATAAGTCTGCCTTGTGTGGTCAACTGGACATTACATTGAGTTTAACTTCTGTTGTGGTTTACATACTTATATGCGTCGTTCTGATGGTGTATGTATGTTAAATTATAACTTGAACATCTTTCGCTGTTTCCCTTGAAGATTGCACCGATTTTACTGAGGCTGTCCGACGGAGGCTAGGTGAAATCCGGTTGAAGTCTATTGAAACGAAGCTCCACATATCCTGCATTTAGAATAGAACATAAATTTCTTAGGCCTTATACCCTTTACTTTTCCGCACATTTCCGGTTAGAATTAGGAAACTTGAGCTCACCTGCCAAATCATTCGAATTACATGAAAACCCTTAGTCCGCTGTCTGCTGTCAACCGCCGAACAATTGTGTAAGTCCCCTTGACATACCAGCAAATCACATCGAGCCAAACTGAGCCTATTCGCACTTAAGGAGCCTTGGAGTTGAACGCACGAACTTTTTGGCAATCTTAGCGTGCGGAATACTTTGATCAAGAGAGAATAGGGAAGCCGTTGGCAACTTTATTCTGCGTTGGTGCATTCACGAAAAACACATCAACAGAATTGGCGCTAGAAGGAGGGCTAGCTTCGAATTGTTTTAGAGGTTGAGAAGGAACCAGTATGAGCTTTGCAGTTCCAAATCGGAGATATGTTAGATCTCTCTTATATCAAAAAATCCAAAAAAAGTGAAAAGTTGAAAAATTCAAAAAAATCAAAAAAGAGATTTCTCAATGGATGGGCATATTTCTTGCTCTCAACACAGTCTTGTGGATATTGCTCAGATTCATGAAAGATTGGATGCACAACTATGGCCTGAGAATTTGTCTAAGTTTGCTTTGCCAGGAGGATGTCGAATTCATGAGACCTCCCAGCACGATGAAATCAATTGCTTGACATTCCTCTCAAGGATAGAGCTTGTTCTCCAAGGGAAAATTTTCTTTTGGGATGTCCCCAAGCCAGGAGTATTGGATGTGGAACTTGATGATTATAGCCTTCCAGAAGTTGTGGAGGAAGCCTTCACGAGATTCATACTTAGGATCCAAGGTCAGATGGAACTTGGCAACGATCCCTTGAGGGGTGTCTTGCTCCCTCGTTGGTGTCGGATTCACAACGCACCTCATCCAGAGTTGACTTGCACAACATGTGAACTAGCCATCAACTTCGCCAGAGATCGCCTCAGATTACCAGTACTACCATATGGATTATTCAAAGAAAAAAGATGGATTGAGTATGCCATACAAACATTTTTGGCACCAAATGAAGAGTGTACCTCAACATCGCCCAACAACAAGGAGAATGAGTCACAACAGGATGATGTGATTGAGCTTAGGGAGCAAGCAGATGAAGATTGTTCCTACATCCCGCTAGAACAAGAGGCTATTGGGGCAAAGATCAAAGAAGCAATGGCATATATCCAAGGGAGAGGAATCACCCAAGGCAACTGTCAACACATGGAGGCAAGTGAATGTACAAGATTGCAAGCTATTGAAGACCATCAAGTGCCAGGAGTGGACTTAGCTCAAAGTATAGATGGTGTGAGAAATTTTCGATGTCCAGGAGGGGAACGTGAAGGAAGCGATTCTAATACGCTTCAAGAAAGGATGCTCCTCGATGAAAAAGTTCAATCATGCATGAGTGAGATGGAAGAAATGGTAAGCAGCTTAAGGCAAGATGATGTGTTTGACGATCAATGGGCTACCAAGATGGGGGCAAAATATGAAATGCATTTCGCGTCAACACTTGATCCATTATTCACAGTCATGGAGGAGTTGCTTGATGAAATTGAAACAAATGAAATACTGCTTGACAAAGAGATGGAAAGTGAAGGGCAATTCGGGTTGGTGCTTGAGCCATTGCTAGAGATTCAAAAGGAGCCAGCACATGAAGTAATCCAA
>VDFB02027492.1:0-21025 GCA_007258455.2 Sequoia sempervirens | reverse complement strand
CTTCTCCTTTTTAGCACTTTTGGATTCTTCCTTAGTCTTCTTCTCTTCTTCAATAGATTTTTCAATACCAATGGAGGAAAATCTTCAGTGTTTTGTGTCTAATTTTTTTGGGACCTTTTGATTGTCCTCTTCTCTTCTTTGTTCAATTTTCTCATCCGGAGCTGGTATTTTTTGTTCATTATGTGCTTCATCCTTCTTTGGGATGTCCTCTTTCTCTTTCTCATGTTCCTTTGTAGCCACATTCTCCAAATTCAGAGAGATATTTTATGTTATCACATCTTGAACATCCTCTTCTACAATCTCATGTTCTGATGCATGCTCAACAGTTTCATTAACTTCTAGGATGGTTGTGTCATGTTGCATTTCACTTCCACTATCCAAAGACACTCTCAATTCTTTTGCAAGTTATTCCACCTTCAATAGTGTCTCACTTTTCACCCTCCCTATGTATTCCTTATCCCTACTCATCAAGGTGTTGACTCTTTGTTTTGTTCTAAATTCTTTACTATACAATTGTCCCAATTTTATTTTATCTTCATCAGAAAGAGACGAACCAATATTCTCTAAGGAATATTCCCTTATTTTTCAATCCTCATCTATTGCCTCTTGCCTTATCACACTCAAAAAATTCTTAAAATATCTCAGAGATTGATCTTCAATATGTGCTAAGCTAGTAAAAAAAGTTACCATGTACTTTACAATAACTTCCTCTATTGTAGTCTTGTCTAATTCATCTAAATCTAAATACATTTTGGAAGTTTCTTCCAACATTCCATGCTCAAAAATACCATTAATCAGTGCATCTAGCCTTAGGGGCTTCTGATTTATTTCCAGAGGGGTCTTTTCTTTCTTCTTTCCCTCAACCTTGGCTGGTTTTTCTTCTTTTTCAGACTCTGACTCCTCCCTCACATGGATTTTAAAAGCTTGCTTCTACTTCTCGACTTTTTCTTCACTATTAGTGTCCACAATACTAACTTTTATCTTCTTTATACTTGTCTCTACTTGAGAGACATGATGATTCCCCTTTTTGGAATAGCTTAGGTCCTTCATCATCATCATCATCATCATACCCAATATATCTTTCTCTTTTAGCCTTTTCCTTACTCTTCTCCGCTTGGGAGTCTTCTTTATCACAAGGGCACTAGTAGTTGCTTTCTTCTTCAAACTAGCTGCATCTTTAGTTCCTGAGACTTTAGGAACTACTGGAGAGGAGGTAGAGGTCCTTCCTAACATTCTAGTGTGAGAATCACCTTCTAGGGGACTAAATATGCCTTTGGATTTCTTTGTGGGAATATTTGATATACCCATCATTTCCTCAACTTGTGCCTTCATCTTCTAAACATTCTCTTGATCTCCTTTTTCTTTTACTCCATATGTCCCACATTGTATTTTTCTTCATATGTGTCATATCTTCCTTCTATAAGATCTTTAGGCATACTCAACATATGTTCTGCTAGACCATAAATCACATCCTCTATTATCTCATATCCCATTTTGATGATCCACACTATCCTAGGTTCAACAACTTCCATAATGCAGTAATATTTGTTGACCATGAAGAAATTATCATTTTTATACTTTTTCACAACACACTTTTGGGAACTTTCTCTTACTTCATGTTTTCTTGAATTTTAAAGAAGTCCTCCTATATTTGCATTGTTCTAACTTCTCAAGTGGTTTCTAATTTGAATAGCAACTAGAATATCCTTCAACCACACAATATTCTTTGTATGGGGAACTTCATTAAGAAATTAAAACAATAAGCATATAATCAAGGTAGCATACTAGAAGGGGTACCCAAACTCTTTGGTCTTCTAAAGGTTCTCCAATAACTCTTGTCTTAGTGTAGACACTTAAAAATGTCTCGATGGATCACATTGGCTAACTAACATCATCTCTTTCGATTTCATCCTAAATTCCTCTATTTCGTTATCTCAAGTTGTTATAATCATCCATCATTAATTTTTTTGTGTTTTTTTAAAATTCTGGGTTTAATATCTTAAATGCATGATTTTCTTTCATTTTTAATAAATTATATATGATTAATCTTGCAGAAAGGTTGTTGGGTTTTGAAGATATCATGTTTAGCTTTCCAAAACATTTTACGATTTCAAAATTGATCAAGATTTTAGAAAGTTGTCGTTATTTCAAGTTGTTATAATCCAATTTTCTAAAAGTGTTTCTCAACACTTAGTGATAGGATAAAATGAATTAGCTTTCAATGTTGGATAAAATTGAGCTAAACAACCTCACATTTGCTTTAAATTTTGACATGTGTTTCAATTTTTTGATTTCATCTGATTGCCAACATGTCTCTGACTTCTCATTTTGGTTTTTTAGGCTTATTGGTTTTGTAGGTTTGGATGATAAAATTCGAAGTGAAGGAGCATTTTGTCACTAATCTTATAATTGTAACAAGTGTTTCAACACTTTTGGGGCAATTATAACCCATTTATTATGCTTTTTTTATTTCACACTTTAGGACCAAACTAAATTTCTTTTGGGTTTTAAAATGAATGTTCAAATTGGCTAAAATTGAACCCTCACATCATTTTATTTGTTGGATTAAAATTGAACAATACAACTTTCACACTTCAAATTGGTGTTTAAAATGAACTCATTTTGCTATGATGGTTTAAGATGAACATGTGCTTGATTTATTTACGTATTCTTGTTGTGTGTATCCACTCCCCTTGTGCTTTGTGTGATCTTGGGTGAAGAGAAACGTACAAGTCTACTTTTTTGCTTGGAAGCACTTATCCTCTCCCCTTGCCCCTTTTGGAAATATTGGGTGATCAAAAGAATTTTATGCTTCAAACATGTGTTACCTTTAGAAGGGCCTGCCTCCCAACTTATGAGAGTGAACAACCCAAGCAATGCTTTCATTTCAGTTCGCTATATAAATAATCGGTTTTGACTAAAGTCATTAATTGGCTGATTGTTGTCCCATATCGATGAATGTCTCCCTTAGTATCCTTGTGATGTGTTAAACCCTATTAATAGGGTTGGGAGGCTCTAATTGAGTGGAATCACTGTATGGTACTAGTTTATCCCTAACATGGTCATTAAAATCCTTTTGTAGTACAACTAAGTCCAATTTAAAACATATTTTAGTGGTGCATTGAGACACCACTCCAAGGAGTTACTACCATGTCCTCCATTTTTGATTGATAAATAGCAAACATGGAAGGCAATCTTTGTTTGGTAGCCTAAGACATTACATTCCTTTGAAGAATTTATTTTTCTCCATTTCATCTTCATGATTAATCATCTGTTCATGATAGTGTTTCCACAAGAAATATAAAATTCACTTCTTTCCAGGATTAGGTAAATGCTTGAGAGTAAGAAATAATACTTGCTTGGATCCAAAATAATTGTAAACAAACATGTAAATACGCCTTTTTTGAATAAACCCTATTCATATGGATACCCTTTGGAAAGTCTTGATATCGATGCTTGTCCTAAGGATTCTATCCTTAGAGACTTCTAAGTATTTTGGCTTATATTTGAATCCATACTTTCCAAAGTCAACGTAGGTAACTATGGCTCTAACTTCATGATTTTCACATAATGGACTTTGTGAAATGAAGGATGTTTTTGACATAGGCATTTTAGTTTGAAACTTAAACAAGACATTGTATGTGGTAAAAAATAACTTTATTAATCCAAGATTAAATCAAATGAACACCCCACATGGATGTATGTTCAAACTTTGACTCCCTAAAACAAAGCAAATTGAAACAAGGAAAACATTGCAAAACATTGAGTCCAAATTCTATTTCCAAAATTATTTGAGTTCTATTTTTTTCAAAATCATTTGAGTTTTTAGGGTTTGATCACTTTAAAGGTATCTAGCATGTTTCTCACCACCTTGTTCTTGCAAAACAAAGGTCCCTTTTAGGTTAACATTTTGGGTCAAACATTTCATCCACCTTCATCATATTTCACATTCCACTTCACGAACAACTTTAGAAACTTTTGGACACATCAACACTTTGGACTTAGACATTTATCAAACCAATCCCCTAACTTAGCTACTTTGTGTGTGAAATGGATCCTTTTCCATACACTTAGTTGGGTTATTCATCACATTTTTGAACTAGTTTATCTTGAAGGTCACAAGTATTCCTTAAAGATTTATATGTTCATTAACACCTTTATCCATAGCATCAAAACATCAAATCTCTTTGTCTAAAAGTGTTTTACAAAATTTTAGAAAGTTTATCCCCCATATCACTCACCCCTTTTCGTCTTCCATTCACATCATTGGTCCAAAATACCTTAGAGGTTCACTTTTGCAACAAGGTCAAAACATAAGAAAAAAATGGAATATAAACTTGATTCATACATCATGAGTGATCTAAATCAACCAAATTATCAAAGCCTTACAATACCAATTTATTATCAAAACTCACATTTATACAATCCACACATGTGATCATTATATCCTACAAACCTCAATGCTACAAAAAATGTGGGTATGCCCAATCTAAATTTTGGAGCACCTTTCCCTATGGTAGATTTAAATGAAAGTCAAAACCTACAAATCTATCAACCAAACAATCAATACACGTGTCTTCTAAAAAAAAAAATTATCCCATCAAATTAATACATTCCAAATGTAAGTATACAAATACAAACTTACCAAACATGAACATATCAAATCCACACTTGGTGAACTATGGGATAGATACATTTGAAAATCACACCAATTTTGTTCAAAATCCAAACAACATATTGACAACTCAATGTATTGATCCAAATCAAGGTAACACCATACAAAATCAAGGTTACCTAAATCAAAGCAACATGTTTCCCAACCACAACAATGTTCAATGCCAACCTATAATGAAAAATCTAAACATCATCTTGAATTAGAACATTGTACAAAATCAATTTGTGCATGATCCCATGCAAATACTACAAGTGTATATTCCAAATATGCTTGACCAACAACCAAATCAACTATATCAAGGGTATAAAAATCAAAATCAAGATCAAATTGTGTGAAATCAAATTTCCATACTTACCAAATTAATTGATTCATATCACCAAGAGACATCTCCACCCCAAAATCAACAAACTCCCCCATTGGTTAAACCATGTCATCAAAACATAGAGTTTTGTCCACAACCATATCAACAAAAACATCCTCAATATCAAGAAGTTGGATATCAAAATCAACAACCTCAATAAGATCAATCACCACATCTCCAAGATGAATCACAACTAGATGAATCTCAACAAGCACAAATCTCACAAGATGACAAACATGAATACACTCCTTTAGGGTAGCCAATCGAATCAACATTAAACACATTAGTCCATGCTAAACTTATGAATCTTCTAGAATCATTAAATGGAGGTGAACCTAGCATCAAGTTCCCATGGGATGATGATAATTCTTATTGAAAATAACATAGCACAAAATGTCATGACACATAAGATTATATCGAACTCAAATATCTCATCTAAGACCTTCTTGATCAAGGAAAAATAATTGTTGAGGAAAATTATCAAGATTCAACTGCTAGTGATAACCGTGATAATCTCTCCACCTCAATTGTTGAAAACAATGATCAAGATCTATCCATCAATAAGCCCCTTGAAGATGCTTCTACCACATCCAACAATCAAATCAACATGCATCAAGAGTCACTTTTTAATCATGATCAATACCTATCAATAATATCCAACAATGATCCATTTCAAGAAGTGTTAATATCATTTGATCCTATGATTGAAAACATTGACAATTCCCCCAACACCATTTTTGAGGACACGATTCAAGATCCATTCACCAATGATCATGTCGACAATATATCTACATCACCTAGCAAGTTAGAAGACATATCTCAAGAATTTATTCCAAAGAATGATCATCATCTTTCACCAAAGTCTAGCAATGGTCCTTTCCAAGACATATTGACATCCTTTGACCTCATGGTTTCAGATATTGAAGGAATCATCAACTCAACACTTGATCCAAATCAACTCAAAGATCAAGAGGATATTGAGCCACTTCCCATGCCTAATGAAGATATCCAAGAACCATTTATAAGCAATCCAACCTTTGAAATTGATCCATGCCAACAACATGAACTCAAGCATATTGAAGATAACACCACATAAATTCAATATCAAGAATCTATATCTCCAAGATACTACCATGATCTAATGGGTATTTTCCAATCCATACAAGATGCCACAAATAATGATCATATCCATATATCACATACTCCTCCATCTACCCATGAGATGCTTACTCCTAATGGAAATGTAGATGATCTTCATCCAAAACAAGAGTCTCATACTCTTGATGTCATTACCAAGGAACAAGAGTCTCCTACTCTTAATATCTTTACACATGATCAAGCCATAGAAGAACCCATATACATATCAAAAATTGATCATGAAGAAGACCTCTACATGGATGATGAATCAGAAAGATCCTTTGAAGAGAAATAAAAAATAGATCATGAGGAAGACTCCTATATGGATTATAAAGCATCAACACCTTTTGAAGAAGCATCAAAATCAAACACATCCTCCATACAGATTAAAGAAAGTGAGTATGAGGATATCAAGCATTATCAAGAATCAACAAAGCTAAACAATCTTGAACAATGAGGAAATAGTTTGTCAACAAAAGAATCAAAGAATGCCAGTAATACTTCCATAATCTGGTGGTAACTTTATCTAGCGCAAACATCAACATGGGGAGCACGAAGATTCCTTATCATGAAATAGCTACCAACACTCCAACCATTCATATCATGAGTTTTCGTCCATGCATCTTTCCACCCACTAATTGGGACCAACCACAAGAAAGAGGTCTATATCAAAGAAAAGAGAAAATTATTGAAGCAAAAGAATCAACAAAGAAAAATGGACAAGAAAAATTCAAATGGATACCAAATCAAAATAAAGAAAATAATCTATATCACACTCCATTAGTCAAGGAAACTATGGGGAACAATCCAAAAGGGAAGTTCATCCATCAATACAAAAGAAAGCTTCAAGAGTGACCTATAAGGTATATCAAGAAGTTGGTCCCAATTGAATCTCCATATCCCCCTATCATTTCTCATCATCCCAAGTTTGGAGAAATAAAGATTCCAAACTAACAACCAATCCATCTACATCTTGTATCCCTTAATGCATTCTACCTTCCACTTTTACATCCATGGTATCCAACTCTCATATTGACCACGGATTAGCATAAACTCTTCATCATAAGGACTCTAAGGGAACTCTATCGCGATGTGCACATCTAGGTAAGGTTAACTCCAGTATCAATAAAGAAGATGAAAAGATCCAAGGGTTACATTCAAGCACCTGTATCTTAGAAAAACAACTCCTCAAAGAAGGATATCATTGGAACATCATGATAGAATCAACATACATATCAGCACCAACAATGTCTACATCAACACCACCAAGTGGTTCAACATGAGCATAAACTTTAAAAAAAATCAAAAATCAAGAAAATAGTCAAGAGATAAATCGTCTTCTAGTGAAAACCACTTCAGTGGTGCTTTGGACAAGTACCATGATGAAAAGCTAGAAAAAAAGTGTCATGAGTAGAATTGAGCATATATGTGCACCTTTTTAGGTGGAAGCATCTTATCCCATCCATAATAAATCCCACATTCCATCCATCTTATCCATAATAAATCTAGGAACCCTTCATTATCCAATCCATTTTCATCCCATCTAACTCATCTTGATCTTGGAAAAGGTTTGGTATGTACTTCACACTTGCTTATGGTAAACATCTTAACATGGGTCACTATCATTGATTCTATCCTAACCAACATTATCTGAGCCATGAAGCATTTTCCAAAGAGGAATACTTTATCCACACATGTTATCCTATCACAATTTAATCCATATCCATCCATCCATTCATTTATCCATGCATCCACTCATATCATTCCATACATTGCTAGACACTAGGGGTTGATACCCACATCTTGCTTCGAGAATAAATCTTGAGCTATATCCTACAACTTATGTGGTGATCTAAAAACTTTGCTAACACAAAATAAAATTGGCCAAATCATTTGTAAGCTAAAATCTAAATCACTAGCCCATGACACATTTTGACGAGAAGATGTTCCTTATCAAGCTTTATCTTTTATCTTGAACATCAATCCAAACAATCAATATCAGTTGAAACTACCTTGTGCTTCATCATAAGATCAAAACATTCTAATAGATTTTGTTTCAAATTGAGCTTCAAAATATTGATCAATTAAATTCTATCAATCTATCATCATCTCAGGATATATCATTTCCCAATCTTTGTGTTGTTCAATGCTATCCTCGCATTGCTGTGCATCCTCAACAATGTTATCACTATCAATAATCTATCAATCTGATCAATCAATCCTAGCTTGGTTTTCAAAAAAATCCCAAATAGATCATTGAAATAATCACATATCCATACACTCATCAACATTATGTGAAAAATCGAAAACTTTCAAAACATCTTCAAAATTCAAAACATTCAAAACACATCAAAATCCCTAAAAATGTCAAAACATTGAAAATCCAAAAATAGAACCTTGTCGAACTAAGTGGTCTATGCATGTATAATGTAGACAAGGCTTATATTTGATAAGACCTTGAGGCCCCTAGGATATTCTTTTAGGTTAGATTCTTGGTCAAATCTCAAAAAATCCAAAAACATTTGAAAACTTAGAAAAACACAAAAACACTAGAAAACTTGGAAAACCTTAAACAAAATCAAATAATCGAAAACCAAAACATTCACTTAAACTTTCAAAAAGACCGAAAATAGCCTCAAAATATTGCAAAATACCAAAAACATTGAAATATTCTAAAAAATCCAAAACCACCCATCCCATTTCGCTTGCACCCGCAATAAACTTCCATCCATAATAAATTGATCATCATTGTAATTTGGCGGTTACCCCAACCCTTATGTATGGTTGCTGCTGCCCAAATATGCTTATTTGATTGCTATGATTGACAATATTACTGATTGTTTCATCTATTTGACTTATATGTTTTGCTTGGATGCACATGATACTGTGTTATGATGTTAATGATATAATGATTCATGATATTTATGATGATGTGCTATTGTTTGAGGTTTGGGTGAGGGGGACTGATCACTCATCTGTGAGCCCTGCCACACTGAATTCTCTCTCATGGTGTGTAGTACATTGAATATATATATGTTGTTTCGACACTTTGTTTTATGCAGGACTGCAGGTACCGAGCACTGACTCCACCCGCACCGTCGGGTCAGAGCGTGCCCAAAATACCCAATGGATATGATGTGGTTTAGGGATTTGACAAGAAAGTATCCCCATCTGTGTCTGTCGTCCCGTCGTCGGTTGACGGTGTCGTCCATCAGTTCCCATTCTGTTTGGTATCGTCTTGCCTTACGCCGTTCATTTTAAGTGGCAATTTTAATGTGTTAATTGTTTGATTTAGATGCGTATCATTATTGTTAATTAGTTAAATTAATACAACAATGGTTAGTATTATGGTTGATATTAAACATTAAATTTAATTATTAATGTGTGTTGTGAAGATTTAATTAATTATTAGATTAGTTTGGAAATTTTAAATTGTGTTTGTAAAATTAAAAGAATGTTACTTTAATTGTCAGTATTTAATTTTATTTATTATAAATAGAATAATATTTTAATTTTAGCTGTGTAAATTCCCAATTAGCTATCAAATAATATTGTTAGTTAATTAAATAATATTATTTATTTAATTAAATAACATTATCTAATTAATTATTGTTAAGGATTAAGTCAAAAATAAATAAATATATATATATATTTAAGATGTAATATTTTATTACATCCCTCTAAATAATTTAAATTTAAATTTAAAATTTATATATCCATCATTTAAAAATACAAATTTGCATTTATTTTGCATTTCAATATAATTATATAGTTAAAAGTTTTAACCACCCGAGATTTTTATTAAGTTGAGTAAGTATGAATTATCACAGTTTGGGTAAAATCGAGGAAAGTATGATAAATTAAAATATTGAAATTAATTTGTAAACCTTTCACCGCTGTCAAGAATAGTGGGGGTAGATTTATTGATTTGTTAAATTTCTCCAAGTGTTAAGCAGAGTAAATTTAGAGTGTCGGGTGTAATTTGGTAAAATGGAAATCTTGCCACCTGTAAACCTTTCTTTTAGCAAGAAACCTTGGATTGTTACGGAATTTATTTTGGGGGTGACTGGGGAAAAAGGAAAAAGGAGGAGAATGGGGGAGAAGAAAACTTTTGGCGAGAGGATATCAGAAGAAAAGAACAAATAAAAAAATAAAAGAGAGAGGAAGTTGCAGGGGGGAAACACAACATCTCAAGCTGCAAATTCTTCAGGTTGGTTCCTCTAATTTTTGTTTGATTTGCAAAGTCAAAACAAATTGGGTTTGCATGTATTCTATTTTTATATATATATATATATGCTTCATGTGTTAACTTCATTTGAATCCCTTCATTATTCTTCATTAGCTGTTGTGTCTTAATTTCTCTCCCCTGTGGCATTGAGTCATTTCTTCTTAGAGTATATAATCTTCCTAATACCATGGGTGACCTATCACTGCTGTAGTATTTTAGCCTAGATTTCTGATAGAAAATTAAATAGCCTCTCTAAAATCTTATCAGCTTGTCTCAGCTGCAGCACTTAAACAAAAGGGAGTATTAAAGTTTAAATAACTTTCTTGAATTTTTATTGACAATCTATCACAGATGGTCAATGTAATCACAAGGAAACTCCAGAAGGGTGAGGGTAATTTCTATTGTTATGCTTCATGTGCCATTTTAAATTTTAAACCCCTTTCTTGATTATTCAATGGCTGCTAAATTGTTATTGCTTTCACCAGTGGCCTTGGGATATTCCTTCTAATTGTTGCATACATACTTAATTCCCCTGATACCTTGGCAATCTATCTCAGCTGTAGTATTTAGATTTTGTAGGGTGCATAAATTTAAATAATCTCCCTTTACCCTTCGCTACTCTTCTCAGCTTGCAACATTTAGTCTTGGAAGAGCACAGTAAATTTTATAACCTTTGGAAAACTTCCGCAGCTGTTGCATTTAGACGTGATTTCATATAGTGGATTAAATAGCTTCTCTGATCACATTTGCATCTGGTCTTTTTCGCAACACAATTTAGGTTCGTAATATGAATTAAGAAATAAATCCTCTATGACATGTGATGTGCATTATCATTAAAACAAGAATAAAATAAAATCTGATTTTAAAGATTGCTTCTGAGATTTTAAAATAATTCATTTTATTTTCCCTAAAAGCTTGCCATGTTCAGTGCTCTTTTAATTAAGAGGTGTTTGCATCTTATAAAGATACTTATAACCGTCTATTATAAATATTTATGCTTATTAAATAATCCCCTTTTTCTTCTTTATAAATATTTATATTTATACAAGGATAAATTAAATTATATGTATATTTTAAAAAAGACCAATGTAATAAAATAAAATATTTGCTATTTTCTTTCATAAAGAATAGATACTTATATAAATGAATTTGTAGATAAGCATATATATGGACAATGATTAAGACATCTGAGATTAATTGTTTATAATCCAGTGAAATGGTAGTTACTTATAAATAAAATAAAACAGAATAAAATTTGTTGTTAATTCCATTAGTTTAGAATAGTCCGAGTAGAAACCTTGTCAGTTACCTTTTTACCTAACCCTAGCCAAGTTATTATTGTCAATCCTCACTTAGATAAATAAATTAATTAGTTAGCTTACATTGGATAAAGAGTGTTACCCTATAATTTTCTTTTGTTAAATTGGAATTAATATTCGTATTGACAATTTTAAATTTTGATTTAAAGATAAATATATGATCATTTGAGTTTAATAGGTAGTTATTACTCATAAGTAAAGTAAATTATAAATATTTTATCCACTCTCTTGAATTATCAAGGTAAATTATCAACATAATTTTTGTCTATTAGGTTGTAACCTTATCTCAAGTTTCTTTAGATTAAAATGAATACAAATATTATTTAATGTGAAGTAGGTTGTTTGAATTATCTTGTTTAAATGGTAAAATTTGTTAGAACACAATGCTAATCCTTCTTTAAATTAAAATTTTACTCACAGATTATGTATATACATTTAAATCTTTGTAGAGTTAATTAATTCATGAATTCATAATATCATGTAATAAATCATGTTTTTACCAAGTTAGGTTATTTGTAATTATGGATATGGCGGGGAGATAAAATGAGTGTCATGAATATTGGGGTAGTGCATTTAAAATTAGTTTTATTTGCAGGTTATTTAAAGTTAAAATTGTTTACAAAATTCATTTACTGATAGATTTGTGATTTGCGTAAATTTTACATCTAGATTAAATTTATTTGTAAAATAAATAAATAAGTAAAATTAAAATTTGATTTATTTAAAAACTTGTTTTATTAGATATGGGTAATTCCATTACCCTGTAAGTTACTGGAATGGTAATTCATCTTTGTAGTATATTTAAAATTTGATTTATTTAAAATTAGGTTTATTTAAAACTTGTTTTATTATATATGGGTAATTTTCATTACCCTGTAAGTTACTGTAATGGTAATTTATCTTTGTAGTATATTTACAAATTTGACTTATTTAAGACTTGATTTATTAGATATGTGTAATTTCATTACCCTGTAAGTTACTGGAATGGTAATTCATCTTTGTAGTATATTTAAAATTGGACTCTTTTCAAGTGCATTTAAAATTAGATTTAATTACAAGCTTATTTAAAATTAAATTGATTTTCAAACATCTTTACTTTTAGATTTGTGACTCTGCATAAACCATATATGGTAGATTTTAAATTAAAATTTATTTATTTTGAAGTCAACAAAGGTAAATGTCATACTTTTAATTAAATTTAATTTGCAGTAAAAATCAGGTTACATTTGAATTAAATTTATTAGTTTAAAATAACAGATATATATAGGTTAAGTTTTAATCAATTTGAAGTAAACAAAAGTATAGGCTATGAATTTTAAATCAAAAGAAAACTGATGTTTTGAATACTATAGGTTTTCCCAAGTGCTTATCTATTTAAAATATATTATAAAGGAAATGCTTTTAATCATAGTGGATTATTTAATTATTTATTACATTATCTTTAATAAGTTTGGATTATGTTCATGTTCAAATAAGTGGGTATGTATAGTCCTTTTGAACATGTTTGGATATTTATTTTGGTTATACTTTGAGTGCTCGTTGGAATTGATTTCTTATGCATACTAGTGGTTCCATGTTGATCTTACCTTCCTTTTTGCTTTATTTTGCTTTTGAGGTAATCTTTATGTATAGGCATGTTTTGGATAAGTTGGGAACCCGTAAATGCTTAAGCCACTCCCCTTTGATAAGTTATGGGTGGTAGATTGTTAGGCTTCCAAAGGCGATGGGAAACCTATTTCGTGTGGAATCTTCCCATGATTAGACCTTTGTGTTCCATTGATCGTATTTCTATTTTGAGTTCGTGGGTGTACCATGTTCCATGATTTTCCTTGCCTTTGGTTATGATTATGAGCGAGATGGTTCATGCCTCACACGTGTATTTGTTTGGTGGCTTTTATGCATTGGTACACCCTTGTTGTTGTGAGTCTTGTTTCAAAACTGTTCGAAAGAGTCTCCTAATCAAGCAATGTTGTACTCATTGCATGTTGTTTTATGTCAGTGTTATAGTGTTATGCGTATGAAGAAAGTCGAGTCGTTCATTGGAAACTAATGGTTATATCCCATGTGGGTGAGTTGGAGCAACTCAAGTTGTCGAACTACGGTGCCTCTGCGAATTATATACGTAGGCAAGGCCATCAAGTGATGAGCCCCCGAGGCATTAGGTCGGGCCCCTAGGACTGTTCTTCTGAGTCTTGTTTGAGACTTGTCGTTTATTCTCGATAACGTAAAAACTACCATTGATTTATATAGCTTGTCTTAGTAATCATGTGCTAACTATCTTTGATCTTATGTGTGTGCCAAGTCATGCAGACCTTGTAGGTATAGGCATTGGGAGCAAGGACTTGTTGATAAAATAGAATGTAAGAGGTATGTTAAGCTGACCTAAGTAAGTAGACTCTATTGCCAAAGTTAGTAAATCACTTCTATCTTTCTTGTAACTTGTGTGATCATTGAATATAGCTATAAGTAGTGAATTGTGTTGTTGTTGTCTTATAAGTAAACACAAAAATTAAAATAAAATAAAATACAATAAAAATTATTGCAAAATTAGGAAAGATGCTACAGTTTTGCCTAGTTGTTTAGTGTGTAAAATGTGGGCATGAGATTGGTCACTTTGTACCTTATTTTTCATTAATTTCTCATTCTTGTACTCAATGTATTTCTCCCATTGATATTAGGGAAAAATTATGTGATGAACTATTGTATCTTTGATATGTTGTATCTGTGGAAATATGCTCTGCAGTTGTATTATGGAACTGTGATTTGAATTGCAATGAAATGATGTATCATTTTCCATGCTTGTGATCATTAATAGTAGTGTGTCATCACTATGTGTTCTTGGTTGTTTAGTCTCTTCCATTTGATAAAAGTTTATGATTCATAATGACCGTTTCGTGTACCCCAGAGGACATGAAAGATTTAGTAAATGCATAATTGCTTTTCGTGTAATGTGTGCACACATTCATCATATGCAATGTTTCGCAATGTTTCACTTTCAAAAAAAAAAAAATTGTACTTGCTTGTTGTCCTTTTCGGGGTTCACACGGCTAAGCATCACCCTCACCCTTTGGTAACACAAATAGAAAACAAGTAGAACAATCAACAAAAGTAGAACCTAAATGTCAAAATCAAACTCTTGATCATTATCAAACATGTCAATCAAACCTTATATCAACGGCCTTTCAAACAACTTATCAATCCACCAACATTTGATAACACGTCCTAGGATGCATCCTTCCTACAATGGGAATTATCATTGGAAATCACTTTAGATATTTATCCTAAATTAATATGCACCCTTTGGAAAGAGATATAGATAACATTAATTGTTTATTTTTTATCCTTTCTTATGATTTATCTTATTGACCCATTCCAAGGACCTCTCCATGATGTCTCAATGATTTGGGAGGAGAAAAGAATGGGCATTGATCATTACACCGACGATGCTAAACGTACCTGATCGCCTAAATGTTGTCAAATTCATCGCGTGGAAAACAACTACGCCATTTTAAATTCATGAGTCATTGCCAAAAAAATACCCAAAATGTATCGTTGATATTTTGTTTATTATGCTTGTGGGGTATTCTTGTAAAATAATCTTGGTGCATACCTACTTTGTTGTGTGTAGGGAGGTCATTTGGAGAAGATTGTTGACTATTGTGCATGCTTTGGTTTGATATATTCTAAACTTCTAAGCTACATTCCAATGAGGTTTTTGAATGTCAAGGTGTGAATAAGAACTATCCTATCTATTTGTAGAGTCAAATTCCATCACATTAGATAGAATGCCATCCTGGTTATTAATACCTTGATGCATCGTGTCTATTTGTTCTATCATCTGCTGGTGAACTCACGCGGAACTAAATGTCTACCTCATCCGTTGGTGTTGAGAAATATCCTATGTACTTCACGACTATTATATTCCTAAGTGTTGTGAAAATTTATGAGCATGACAACCCATTCCACAACTTCTGGGTATATAGTTAGGAGAAGTGTACAACACCTCCTGATGGAAAGGACGAAGGTCACCACTAGTTTCTCTATAGGCCTTTTCTCTAGTCTTGTTGTTAGTGTGGTTGTGTAGGAGCAATTGTCAAGGGGCAAGGTAGGGTTCTTTGATGAGATCGATCACCTCCCCACTCCTCCTGCATCCCCTACACCATCGTCGGTGGACGAGTATGAGGCCGGTCAAATCCCTTCAAAATATGTCTCCTCCCTTAGCAAAGGGTTGGGTGCCTTAGAAAATCACTTGGAAAGGAACCTGATGCAAGGAACATCATTCAACAATATCTATTCATTAGGGGTACATCAGACCCATACTCATTTGGAGAAGATCAGATTGAATAAGCATCAAAATTCCTTTAACTTTCCTCAAAAATCACATGATTTCACTTGATTTCATACCTCTGCAAGACTTCAAACATGCATATTAGTAATCCAAATTCACCACTCAACTTGAACTCACCATAAACATTCTTATAATGACTAAAATCAGACAAAATCCTGATTTGGAACACTGTACCAATCAATTCTTTCAACATTCACTATTTCACCATTTATGTCAACTTGCTTCACAAGACAAAAGACAACAATCATCCACTCTGGCTTTTGACCCACCCCCAGCCCTGGTTTATTTTCCTTCCTGAGAATGGACTCTAATTTTACAAGAATTATGTAAAGTATAAGACTAGGGGCAAGGGTCAACCAAAACTGACCCTTCCTATGATACAATAGTCAATCACCTCCTCTTCTCGAGAGGAGGATAAGCCTGCACCAATCACTCCCCCTTCCCAAAAGGGAGAGGAGAAGTCCATGCCGACTCGCTCTCTTTCCAGTAGAGGAAAAGAGAAGGTTTCCTTTTCTCAGACTGCCTCATCCTCTCCCCTTTCTTTGGAATAGTATTGGATGAGTTGGCCCGACGACTATCCACTAAGTCCTATGATACCTCCTTGGTGTAGGCCCAATCTCAGGATCTTAGATCTCCCTAATGAATACCCTAGACTGTGGTATTACTTATATGGCAGAAAGAAAGGTTTTCGAAGGGAATTTGATCTATGGCCTCCTATCGCTCCTACTCCCAAAGCAGTGAATGGGAAGAGGTCCATTGTTGAGGCACTTGAGCCAACTCCCCCCGCTGCTTCTCTCCTTGCTCCTCCTGCTCCCATACAGGAATCTATTCCTCTGCTAGAGACAAATGTATTGGATATTCCCA
This sequence comes from Sequoia sempervirens, assembly GCA_007258455.2. Classification (NCBI taxonomy): domain Eukaryota; kingdom Viridiplantae; phylum Streptophyta; class Pinopsida; order Cupressales; family Cupressaceae; genus Sequoia; species Sequoia sempervirens. The sequence goes on along the minus strand of VDFB02027492.1, from coordinate 4,093 downwards.
TGGTTGAGTAGGAGCTTTCCATTCCTTCGTAGCCTCCAACCTCCAACTCAAAGAGTCATAGAAACCACCTTACGCACTAGCACAAGCATTGGCAAAAGGATTTTCTAGCTAAGCATGCTGCCTCATAGAGGAAGGAAGAAGAGACGACCACCCCTGCTTCAAGGCCTCCTGTAGTGTCTTCACTCTCCCCTTCCCTCTACTTCCCTTTAGTCTAGTTTTGTGTTGCTTTCGACTTCTGCAATGAGTATGAATGCACCTGATCCCAAGCGGGTACAGGTGTTCATCACTCCTTCGGTGGAGTCACCTTTGCTGATGTCTATCCTAGATATCCCACCTTTCCTGAAGCCTATGATCCTTCTAGTAATGGGGGACATAAGAGGAGCCCACCTTTTTCACAAGGTGGTCATGTGCTAACTTGTTCTCTCCTAGTGGCGGAACCAGTCTCAACTTCCCCTAAGTTCGCCACTGCTCTCGAGTCGTTCAAAGATCCCAACGGTGAATCTCAAGTGCAACCTACCCTATCCACTGAAATTAAACATGATGCTCCTGTAGGGTGCATGTTTAACTCTATGGATGAAGTTCCAAACTTATCAGCGATCTTTGCAAAATCGCTAACCCTAGCTCCACAAGAGCTTGGCGAAGAAGACCTTACGGGGCCCTCTTCCCTAGCCCTTGTTACAGGAGGGCTAGATGCTCCTCCTCTTAACATCCCATCACTGTAGGCTCATCCTCCTTCCCCCTACGATGATCTAGAGTGGGAAGCGGATGAACTCTTGGTCAATCAATGTTAGGAGGCCTCTTCTTGATCTTTTGTGTGTGTGTGTGCGTGTGTTTTGTGATGTGTTCCCTCATGATTGTGCTATGTGTTCCTGGATGACCTTTGACACCCCTATTGGTGCTTGGATATAGGCATGGTTTTTTGTGTCACAAAATTTCTTCTATTTGTATCAGCATTCTTCCATGTTTGTGTTTGATTTTTCATAAATTGGGGATGATGCAAAGCGTTGGGGGCATTTAGGCTTCCCTTTCATGTTGACCCAATTTTTTATTTTTACTATCTTCTCGTGCATTTTTCACATGGCCTGATATAGTAGGGGGTTGATGACAATTCATTTATATACTATTACTATACACACACACACACACACACACATATATATATGAGCAGTTCTAACCCAAAATATCAGGCTACCCCTATTCACTTTGTTTGTGTTTTCCTCTTTTGCTTTCTCTTTATCTTTTTCTCTTCTTTGCTTGAGTTGTCCCTCTCATGTGTGACAACACCTTTCTAAAAAAATTCAATTTCCAAAAAATGCATTCATTTCCAATGAATATTTTCTCAAAAATATTCACAAACCTTTTCTTGAATATAAAATTCTCAACTTGGAGCCCTAATGAAACATGTTTCCTTCATCATGGGTTCGTAAAGAAAGGACTTGAAAACCTTCCTCCAAAGTGAGAACAACTTTGACCTTCCCCTCGCATGGGGGAATCTTCTTCCTTTTGAATTCCTTGATGAAGTGAACATCTTTCAAAAGGATCCCTTGATGATGAATCAATTTGAGAAAGAAAATATCTACTTTTAAACTATGCATCCCTTGAGTGGACCCCTTCTTTATGATGGGTTCCTAAGGGAGCCCTTTGAAAGTCTTCCAAATTGTTAATGGTCTGCGATTGTCCTCTTACTTGCCTATGTGGCCATTTCCTGACTCTATAGAGTCCACTTTCCTAGGTTTCCTCCATGCGAGAGATCTTGGGGGATACCTCCTTGCAGTTTTGAGAGCTTGTAGGGTGCTTTGTTTGAGCTTCCTCCGTGCGAGAGATCTTGGGGGTGGTTTCCCTGCAAGTCTACGATTTTATAGGACACTTTCTTGGGCTTCCTCCATGTGAGATATCTTGGGGATACTCTTTCCTTGTAGGTTTTAAGGGTCTCAGAGGGTGCTTTCTTGGCTTCTTCATGAGATCTTGAAGGACACCTTCCTTGCATGATTTGTGGGTCTATAGGTGCTTTCCTCAAGCCCATGAGAGATCTTAGGGACACTTCCTAGTATCCTCCATGCCAGAGTAATTGGGGACACCTTTCTGGGTGTGTCCTCAGGCTTAAGGTGCTTACTTCACTCTGGCTTTCCTTCCATGTGGGAGGACCTTGAGGTTGCCTCCTTGTAGGTCTATGGGCCTGCAGATGCTTTCTCTTCAACTTCAGTTTTGAGAAGCTTGCAAATTCCTTCGGGCTTGTCTTGCACCCCAGTTCATCAGATTGCACCTACCAAATCTGCCTGCATACATTTAACTTTGTCTATTCTCTTTGATCTACTTTACTGCAAAGCATCTATTAGTATTCAAGGCCGCTTAAAAACAAAGTACCATGCTGAATCAAAATTCCTTTCCTCCACTTAGAAAACCAAATTCATAGGCTAAATTACACCTAAACCCACTGCCTTCATTCCACTTGGCACTTGTTGTGAGATGGGGTTAAAAATCAAATAGCGTAGAGAAAGTGACAACCAACACTTCTAAGCTATAAAACCACATCAAACAAGAGAAAACAAACAATAAGGAATTAAAATGAAAGCATTCATGAATAAACACTCCCCCATTGTGGTTGCTTCACTTCTCTTGTCTCTCCTTCTTCTTATGCCAATATTACCCTCAGATTTGTTGTTGAATTTGTGCAAATACTTGCAAATAGTAATCAAGAAAGTTGGAGATAATAGTTGTTAAGGACAAAGTGGAGGGGGAAGGAAAATTTTATAGAAAACCTTTTGAATGGATGGTTGAGATTAATCCTCTAGAAGGATTCCAAGATCAATGGTGGAGGATGCATTAGAAGGAGGTTATGAAATGGATGGTCAAGATTAAACTTCTAGAAAGATGCCAAGATCGATGGTCCAAAATTGATGCACCAAGAATATGTTATTCTTGGAGGAATCATGACAGACATACATGCAATCTATGGCAGCCATGCATGCTATGACAGACATGCAAGCTATGATAAAAATGAATGTTATGACAGGGGATTATGACAAAGCATCTTTGACCAGGTGGTGCATAAATAATTTATTTCAAATAATTTATTCAAAAATGGAAGAAAATGACAAGTGGAGATAAATAATTTTTTCAAATTATATATTTGGAGGAAAATGAAAATGGGCATTTAATTAAAATGATTATTCAACCATTTAGTTAAATAAAAGGAAAAATGGAAATAAATACATTAAATAATTAACTTAGATTAATTATTTAATAAGGAAAGATGACAAGGGAATAGTTAAATAATTAACCATAGAAGAATTAAAAGACCATGAATAGTTAAATAATTAATGTTAATTATTTAACTATAGATGAAAGGTGATAAAATAATTAAATAAATAATAATTTATTTAACTATTGAAGAAGAGGGGGAAATTAGTGACACAATTAATTTATTTAATCGATCAGGATAGAACAGAGATTAGGAAGTGAATTAATTAAATAATTAAAAATTATTTAATTAATATAGGAATATAATCAAGCCTAATTAAATAATTAAAATTATTTAATTATTAGAGGATGATGATCAAGGAAAAATGTTGCTTGCAGACTTAAGACATTTTTCAGTGTCTACATTTTTCCCTTCTTTGACATAATGCAGTTCATCGTGTTGTGTTAAAGAAATTTAATTTTGAAATATGCCCCAGTGAAAGCAGGGTGAAGAAAGATGACTAGGAGGGTTGTGGTATGCCCCCTCAAGAGGATAGGCGAGTTCAAAGAAAACAAATGTGCTCTTGAAATGGATGATAAGACTAGAGGATGAAGGATAAAATAAATGTTAGCATGGAAGGGGATGTATGTTAGCGTGAAAGAGAAAGGAGGATGAAGATGGAAAGTTAGACAGGGAAATGATAAGGAAACCAACTTTCATGCTTACATTTTTATATTTATCACCATTGGGCATCAAAATGTTGCAAATGGACCACAAACACCATGGTATGACATAGACCAAGGTGTGAAAGGTGACCATTTGGGAGAGACAAGCAGTCAAAAGATAAATTCAACAAATAAGGAATGCCCCGACTCATACTAAGGACCCAATTGTCCCAGTCTTTTTTCCAAG
>VDFB02027491.1:0-41566 GCA_007258455.2 Sequoia sempervirens | reverse complement strand
TGAGACTTGTGCGGAATTACTCCAACTATCCAACGAGTCCAACCATCAGCCTCCGGGATTTGGCAAACGCTCGTACGTGAGAGGTCAGTGTAGAACGCCGAAGAAATCAGATAGCCGGAAAAATGACTAAGTATGGAAAATACACATTCCCTTGGAAAAGGCTCCCTTCTTTTTGAGGTCTTAGAAGCAATTTTCCCACTTCATCACCTCCAGAAACATCTCTTGTAAGTTATTCTAGCTACGCAAAGAGATTGTCAGTACGCGAATCAGAGCACTCTAGCTCCCGGAGTCAGGAGTCAAAGTATGGTGTCCGGATGAAAGTTACACTTTTATCAAATTAGTGATTGTGCCTTCACAGGCTAGGGGTGTCCTTGCTTTTGGGGTTCCTAATGCAGCTTTTAGATGCCTTACATACAGTTGTTGGATGCGGAATTCTTCCAGTCGCGCAATGAACCTATCATCCAATCAGCAGGGTTCATCGTTTACCGGTAGTGGCAGTTTGAAGCGTGAGATGGAAAAACGGAGAATTGGCTAAGTCTGGAGATCTTGCATCAATTTAATCAAAGGCGCCTAATTTTTTGAGGTGTCAAATGTTGATTTTAGCAATTGCAACTCCCAGCAGACATTTCATCCTTGCTCTGCAGGCTTCGCGATGGACATCTCAGTTCAATCACAGCATCACTCTGGCTCTTAGAAATCAATGTTGAACAGGGGCAACTGTAACTTTCAGTCAGCTGTAAAGTAGGAAGTTTGTGAAAAATCTCATAACTTTTGCAAATGGACACCTGGAGAGTTAAATTTTGACTTTCTGGAATCCAGATGTTGAGATTGTTGCTAATTTATCAAAAATAATAGTAAATTCAACTTTTTGCATGCCAGCATTAAAATGGGTGATTTTCTTCAATAATTTATTATTGGCGCCCTTTTTAATATTAAATTGTAAAATCGCATGTGAGAAAGGATTGAATATTTTAATATTATTTTGTAATCCGGGAATCCAAGTCAGTCTCAGTTGAACTAGAGGGGGTCCAATCAGACAATTCTTTTCAAAGTCAGGGTTTTAAAACTTGCAGTCATGCTTTTATAGCGCGATTTTATTCTATTTATTCAAGTATGGTGTCCATTTTAATTCATCCAACTTAGCAGAGGCGAATTTCCTTCAAAGTTGGGCGAATTTTTATCAACAATCAGTGGCGAAGACATCAAAAAACATTCTTTGGCAGGTACAAGTCCAGATTTATCAACAAATTTCAAGACCAAGTGGCGATTTTGGCAGAAGAAAACATCAAAAAAATGTCTTCCTTCTTCTCAATTTCTTCCATTTTCTCATCTTAAATTCATTCGCATGTTTGAGAAACAGGCAAATTTTGGCAAAACAAATCATCTGGATAGCTTCCTCGAGAAAACCCATGTGCTAGAATTTTTCAGGAAAATTTACTCTAGAGCATCAGTTCTCAAAGCTCTGATTTTCTTAACTAAAAATTCCTTGCATGGTCGAGTAGAAGTCAAATTTTCACATTGCTGACATTCTGGGTTGTCTTAGAATCTTTTTCTGGAAAAAACTCATATCTCAGAATTTTTCGTGAAAATTGCTCTCCGATAGGCTATTAGTATTTTTAGCCTCAGCAGGCTATTTTTAGCTTTCCAGAAAAGTTGACAGAATATAGCCGTGTTCACAGTCAACAGGCGAGTTTTTCAAAATGCAATACACTCAGCTTGAATTCAAGACCAAGCCAGTCTTGACTCATGACTTCATCGGGATAGTTGATACGAATCTACATAAGGTGCTTCCAAAAGCAGCCTTGGATCCAATCAAGATAAAAGATTTGATACTTCAAAACATTCAACATTCTAGGTTGCTTGAGGCCACTTCCATACCTATCTTAGTCCATTGCATAGAGTTCGTAATGTCTTGTGTTAAGCATTACAATTCTGCTATCGCGAAATAAAGTCAGTAGATGGACGGGTCATATGCAGTCTCAAACCCCTGGATGTCGAAAGATGTTTTGCTATTCCTCAACATCTGAGTAGTCTAGTCATTTCCATGGAGCAGTGTGAGCGAGCATTCAACGCTAATATGGACAAGTGTCAGAGTAAGATGGTAGAGAGATGGTTAAAACAGAAAAAGAACAAGTTGCCGAGCAATGTGGGTCGTGGTGAATACAAGGAGGAGTACGCGGTTTTGATTACACTTCTCAATCACGTCTCAGGTCATGCAAATGTTAACAGATTTCAGCCCTGGATGTATTATATCATTGGTCAGATCATCTTCGGGCAAGAACATTATGACTGGGCATCCTTCATTAGCAACGTTCTCCACAAGCAAATCACCGGTTTTCTAGTTGCACACCAGTTTCACATGTGTTCCTACCTCGTATACTTGATCACCTATCAAAGTCAGTTTAGAGGGTTGAACACAGTGGGCATACTCAGTGTACCAAAAGTCTACCATTACTATGACCAGCTTGAGTTCACGAAAGTTGAACGACATTTCAAGCGTGTGCGTGAGGCTTTCTTGACGTACACAATGAGGAATCTAGACCGGGAGTTGCATGTTCGTATCTCAGCGGTTGCTAGAGCAGCGATGGTTGATTGGGAAAACTAGTTCATTTAGTTCCCTACTTACACCTACATCCGCGTTTACGGATACACAAGAAATCCAACTATGCTTCCACGCTATCCTTCGAATAGAACAGTTTTCATGGAGTTCCTGAGACAACTAAATGATGTTCATCGACATTTGCGCCACAAGCGTAAACAAGTTGCCAACTTTCCCATGCAGTTCGGAATCTATTGGTGTAGGACAGCAGTTGATGCTAAAGCTGCAGGGCAGGAGTTGGAGAAATGTAAACTCAAGTACCTTGTCGACACCCGCACCTATGATCCTTAGGGTCATTACTTAGCACGCCTTGGTGTTCGCTCATACCATAAGCCTACAATGGAGAACTATTGGGTGAACTGTGAGGATGACTACGAGGTGTGCAGACGCAGCTATGGCCGTTTCTCTCTCCCGCAGATTTTTGTCTTCTTGGCAGAAGATGTAGGAGTGTAATGTCCCCTTCTCATCAGTGATTAGCCTTGCAGTTCATCAGTCTATTCCGGAACCCGTAGACTGGAATGAGGTGAAATTAGGGTTTCTTGGCTCGGAGTTTGTGGCATTTCATGTTATTTACTATTTATAGTAAATGCTAGTTGTGGCAGTTGCAGTTGTCTATTCTTAGTCCTTTGCAGTTGGAGCAGTTATTGTTATTATGGTTTGGTCTTCAGAAAACTTTATTTGGTGAAAAATATTTAATTAAAGGCATATGTTTTAATTCACTGTTGACACCCCCCTTGGCCTAAGGAGATAACTTAAGTTGTTTTTAAAATGGGGCCATGAAGGGTACGCCTTCATTATAAGGTTATTTATTCTTTATTCAAATATTTCCTCAACTTGAAATTGGACGCCACTTTTATAAAAGTTACTTTTTGAATAAAGTGAATTTCTTATGAGGCTTTTGGGACGCCACCTTGAGAAGTTGAATGGTTTTGGGAAATTGAAGGGTCTCCTGTGTCTTTTGGTCTGCTTCTCAGGCATTTGAAGAGTTTGTGAGCTCTTATTTATTGAAGGTCTTTGCTCCAGCATTTCATCCATGAAAATTATGCTAAAGTTATGCTGTCGAAATGACAATTGACATATTGCTTCGAGGATGTCTACCTCCTAGCTTTTCATCCAATTTCGTGTTTGCAATATAACACCTAGTTGGCTACATTGCTGCTTCTCAACATCAGACTAGCAGATTGAGCATCAAAGATTGAAAAATTTTGGAGTATTTTCACAGTTCTGGTTTCCTGGTTTTTTATACAGCTGAAGCTGATTTCTGTTCATATCAATTTGAGTGATTTTATTTTCATTCTGGGTATTTTGGCAATCAATTTGTTGACTCAAGGCGCCATCTTTCACCAAGAATTGGAATTTAATTCCAAGTATTTAATTTTTACTTGCAAAATCGATTTTTGAAGAAGGCCGTACCATTTAGAGGTGCATTGGGATTAGTGCTAAATAATCTAGAGTTTTTGGTGGCTGTTTCTGGATTGCATCTTGGGCGCCAGACCTCTAGGGAGCATTTGCAACTTATTTCACGTCATTCGGAGGAGAATTAAGTGAGTTATGAACATTTCATTGATTCTCATAGTTGCAGATTGATATTTCCAGTTTACAGTTTTTGTATCAGATTTTAGAAGTTCTGATTTCTGATTCATTATCAGCTGTTAGAGAGTTAAACAATCATTGAAAAACATCTATTATTCTTGTGTCTGGAGATTATTGTAATTCCTATGTAATTTGCAACTTATTTCTCATTTGTACAAACTGTAAACAGTAGTACTGTTCCAGTTTTAATTGTTGCAATTCTTTCTTTATCTTCTCACATAAGTCCCCTGGATGGTTTACCGCCAGTGTGGTTAAATTGATTGTAATACCTTGTACCCACTCTTAGTGGTGAATCCCCACAGCTCTGTGGATGCCCGCCGCAGCGGATGAATTATTTTTATTGTAATCTTTTCCCCCCACTGTTTGGTGGTAGTGTGGAAATGTTTCTCATGGCTGGTTATCCGCCTATCAGTTCTTAATTTCAATTTTTCAACACTCCGTCATATGTTAGCACCTCGCCCTCAGTGGGATCTTGAGTGCACATTCTTGACGTTGAGTAGTTTTCATTCCAAGTTCAGTTTTCAGTTTGATGCTAACGCTAATCCAGTTATCTATCTCTGGTTATGTGTGTCAAATTCATCAAAAAAAATTGGTTAGCATATTTCAGTGGTATCAGAGCAGAAGACCCTGCCATCCTGTGGCAAATTGCAGTTGGTTAACTGATGAGTGAAAGAAACACTAGGCCTTACACCAGAAGTTAGGCTAGAAATCAGCATCAGTTCCCGCCCGTTCCTGAGGCAGATACCTTCTCAGAAGTCCTAAGAGATCTTGGTAAAACAGTGGAAGGTTCAGATAATTCAGTGGAAGTGGTTGATCACACAGTTGTAACCATGTCAGATTCTGTAAGGAGAGATAATGAAGAGAGGGATAGAGTGGAGAAGAAGTTTGATGGGATGATAGACATGATGTCCCAATTATTGTCCAAATTGGACCAGCAAGCAGCTCAGAATATCATTCAGCCCCAAAATAACTCAAGTGGAGAAAGCAGTGGGGTTAATGGAAATAATAATAGTGGCAGTCCTGAGGTGAATACTAGAGACAGAATTGTGGGTCAACATACTGCAATTCATAGTGGGTCATCCTCTAGACCCCTTTTTCCCGTTTTCACACCAAGGGAAGAGCAACAACCAGTTGAGGCTACTCCAAACTTTGCTGATGATGCTCGTCAAGCTTACATGGAGTACGTTTCTTTACCTCTTGATTTGAGGGGTACTTGGACCTTTGATCAATACATGAATCAAAGGAGTCGGAGAAATGGTGGAAGGAATGATCAACGTCCTCCTACAGCACCTAGAAATGATTTCTACCAGGCATTGGGAAAGATCACTATGGAACATTTTGATGGTAGTAATAAGTGTACAGCCAGGTCATGGGTACAAAAGTTAGATAACTACCTCTCTCTTAGACCTATGCCGGAAGAAGATGCTATCAAATTTGCTACCTTGCATTTAGATGGCATAGCTCATGAATGGTGGACTCATGGTTTGGTCACTCTTGGCCATAATCTCATTCGCACATATGGAGAGTTTACCAATAAGTTGATTGAAAGATTTGACACCAAAGATCCAGAATTGAGATTTAGAGAATTGGCACAGTTGAAACAGCAAGGATCTTTAGAAAGCTATGTGGCTGATTTTCAGAGGTTGTCGTAATGGTGCCTAACATTACTGAACGAAGACTTGTGGTTCTTTTTGCTGAAGGTTTAATGGAGCCTTTGAAGGGTTGGGTCAAAGCATTTGATCCACCAACATTAGATGAAGCTATCAAGAAAGCTAGGAGCATGGAGTTAGCAGCCCCAAGGCCTAAGTTTCACTCAAAACCATTCAGCCATAAGAAAGATAAAAAGCCTTCTTCAAATCTGCCCAAGAAGTTTCCACCAAGGCTGTCCGAAGAGCTCAAAGAACAGCTTAGAAAGGATGGAGTTTGTTACACTTGCCGTGATCCTTGGGTTAAGGGTCACCGTTGCTATGGAAGAGGCAAAGCAAATCGAATGGAGGGCTATTCTGATTATGGATCAGAATCTGATTCGTCTGATCAGCAATACGAATCAGCAAGTAGTGAAGGTGAAGAAGTTCCAGAAGACAAGTCTGAAGAGGTGGGAGATGGTAGTGCTTTTGCACAACTATCAAGTTTTCAAAAAAATGAATCTTTTAGGGTTCATGGAGTTGTGAATTCACAAAGGATAGTTGCCCTAATTGATACGGGAGCAACTCACAATTTTATTGATGAAGGACTAGTTGCTAGAAAAGGTTTGAAGACTGAAGAATTTGATGGTTTCAAGGTAATGGTTGCTGATGGTTTTACTATGTCTTGCACAAGGAAGATTCCTAACCTCTCTTTGCAATTGGGAAATCATGAGATTAAAGATGATTTTTATGTGGTGGGAATTGGAGACACTGATATTGTGTTGGGCATACAATGGCTGCGATCTCTTGGTGAGATCACATTGAATTTGCAAACCATGGAGCTGAAATTTCAGTCTAATGGAAGGAAGGTTGTTTTAAGAGGGATGTCAAATGGAGGCCCTCGAATTGTGTCTTTGAAAAGGATGGAAAGGTTGATCCGCCATGATCAGGTTGAATGGGCTGCTGAATGTATGGTTTTACCAGCTGATCCGGTTGAGGAAAAAAGGCAATATCATCCTGATATTCAAGCCTTACTTTCAAAGAAAAGTAAAGTCTTTGGAAGCTTACCTCCTGGAAGACCTCCTGAAAGAGGTTCTGAGCATGTGATTGAGTTAGAAGGAGCAAAACCAGTCATTACTACACCTTACCGCTATCCAAAGAGGCAGAAAGATGAAATTGAAAAAGCCATCAAGGAGCTGTTGGAAAGTGGTTTTATTAGACCAAGCAAGAGTCCATTTGTAATGAACCTGACCAATTTTTTTGTTTTTTCATAAAAGATTACACGCAACATGCACCCGTTAAGGTTAGCATAAACCAAAACGATGCAGAAAAGTAACTCTAACCAGAATGTACACCAGGATCCCGATGAGGGCAAGGTGTGAGCATTGGTCAGAGGATCTCAAAGAAAATTGCTGAATAAGAACTCTAACCAGAGATGCGCCGGTGAACGACGAGCATTCGGTCAGAGGATCCCTATCTATTGCAATACTGAAAAGAGCTCAACACCAAGTATGTGCTACTCAATCCGTGATGGATAAGAGGCGACCATTTGGTGGAGACTTAAGGAAATTACAATGCAAAACAGAAATAGGCGGCAAGCCAGCCTCTTCCACTTGTTCAGTGGGCAATACAAACATAGAGAAATTGCGGGAATGTTAAATGATGCTGACAGTACTACTGTACAGCTTACAATATCAGAAATTCATCAACTAAGCACATTATATGAGAACCTTCAACAATTACAACAATATAGAATGATAATTCCAAGTCTTCTCAATGGTTTTCTTTGCACACAACTCGAGTGATTATTTTATGCTTGCTGCTATGACAGAGTTAGGACTGTTTTTCTGTTATCAGCAACACTGTATCACCAAAATATGCTCACAAACCTCACACCTCTCATTCAAACTGCAAGTAAATAGATGCAAATGACAACTAAGATGGTGGCGCCCAAGTTAGAGACATAAAACAACCCCAAAGTACTGATATTTAATTTCTACACAATTCCCAATGAAGGTACAATGGTACGGCCCCTTGAGGAGGGCGATTTCTTCTTAAAATTCCCACACTTGTTTATAAATCACAAAACTTGGCAATAATTGGCGCCCAAGCATGACTAATGGAAATATGCAATACCCACAATGAAATCTTTTTGTATTTTTGAATTATGAATAAAACATGCCTACAGCAATGCAACAACAGCAACACTGAAACACTGCAAAATGCTTGAATAACATCAACTAAATGCAAGTAACTCAACTACAATGCCAAAACAACCCCAATACAATCTAACCTCTCAACTAGTTGCTATCTTTCAAGCAAGAAGATGAGCCAATGCTAGGAGGTGTGCTTTCCTCGAAGCGAGTGCCTAAAATCAATCCAGCAGCATAACGGTGTAGTAGACAGAAGATGCCAAATGAAGAGCTGAGGCCTGATTATATAGACGAGAGAGAAACATCTAGAAGCTTCCAAGGGCGCCCAAACCCTAATTTCAAATTCACCTTTTCCCTCCAAAGATGGCGTCCATTTTCAACAATAAAACATTTCACTTTTTAAAATAAAATAATCTTCTCAAAAGGGCGTCCCACTTACTTGTCTCAATATTTGACATTTTAAAATTATAATTTATCTCCTTATGACGCCTGGACCCTCAAAAGTCCCCTTTTTAAAAACAACTTAAAGTTGCACTGCTAGGCAAGGGGTATAATATTAAAATAATAATATTATAATGAAATTACTTATCTCTCCCAGAAAAATGCGCCCAAGGCCAAGAACTGAAGTGCCAGCTGAAACAACTGAAGAAGTGACCCAACTGAACTGTACCCGAACTGTCCACTGCCAGAAATAGAATTTACTAAAAATAGTAAATTCGCGAAGTTGCCCGAAATGCCAAACTGAACACACCACTGCGAAGCTCTCTGAAAACCCAGAAAGAATCCGCAGTCAGAAACCCAAACTCCAAGCAACAACCACCTCAAAACTTGGAAACCCTAATTTCACCATCCGCACAAACTTACCGCCTCCGGACAGGCCAACGGCCAACGAAACTATCATTGCCGAAGGACATTGTTCATTGCTTCTTTAGGGGTGCCGGGTCAAAAAGAAAGATGGTACAATGCGTATGTGTGTTGACTATCGCGCATTAAATCAGAAAACCATCAAGAATAGATATCCTATCCCTAGGATTGATGAGCTTATTGATGAGCTCCATGGGGCAATGTTCTTCTCAAAGATTGATCTTCGTTTGGGCTATCACCAAATCAGAATGAGGGAGGAGGATATAGAGAAGACAGCGTTTAGATGCCATTTTGGGCATTTTGAATTTCTTGTCATGCCTTTTGGTTTGACAAATGCTCCAGCCACATTTCAATCTTGTATGAACAAGATTTTTAGACAGCAGTTGAGGAAGTTTGTGCTCATCTTCTTCGACGACATTCTCATATTCAGTAAGTCATGGGAAGAGCACCTTAAGCATTTAGAAGAAGTGCTTAGCATTTTAGAGGCGGAATGTTTGTTCGCCAAAGAATCAAAGTGTGAGTTTGGGTTGACAGAACTTTTATACCTTGGCCACATTATCAGTTCAAAGGGTGTGAAAGTGGATCCAGAAAAGATAAGGGCCATTCTTGATTGGCCAACTCCAAAGAATATTTCTCATTTGAGAGGGTTTTTAGGGTTATGTGGATTTTATAGAAGATTTGTGAAAGGATATTCACATCAAGCAGCACCTCTCACAGATCTTACAAAGAAAGGAGCTTTCCTTTGGACTAAGCAAGCACAAGAGGTTTTTGATAAGTTTAAACAAATCATGAGTTCGTGTCCAGTGTTGGCACTTCCGGATTTTTCAAAACCTTTTGAATTACAATGTGATGCTTCAGGAGAAGGTGTTGGAGCTGTCCTAATGCAAGACAAACACCCTATTGTCTTCGAGAGCCGAAAGTTGAGAGGGGCAGAAAAAACTTACTCTATCTATGACAAAGAGATGCTTGCCATCATGCATGCTTTGTCTAAATTCCGTCAATACTTGGTGGGAAGTAAATTTGTTGTTAAGACTAACCACAATAGTCTTAAACATTTCATGCGCCAAAAGGATTTGAATGAAAGGCAGCAAAAGTGGGTAAGTAAGCTCCAAGCATATGACTTTGACATTGAATATGTCAAAGGAAAAAATAATATAGTGGCTGATGCTCTTTCAAGAAGGCCTCATTTACAGTCACTTTGTGAGTTATCAGCAGATTGGAAGAAGTTAATTACTGTTGATTATGTTAAAAATCAGTTTGCAACCAGCTTGTTAGAAGGTCATTCGGTTGATGAAAGGTATAAGTTGGTTGATGGGTTAATTTATTATAAAGATAGAATCTTTTTAGTACAAGAATCTAAGCTTAAAAAGAAGATTCTATAATCTTTTCATGATGTTCCCCTTGCTGGTCATCAAGGGATTTTCAAGACTTATAAGCAGATTCATGAAAGATTCACTTGGAAAGGGTTGAAAGAAGAAGTCTTGAACTACATTAGAGAGTGTCCTATTTGTCAAAGAAATAAAAATGAACACTCTTATCCAGCTGGTCTACTTCAGCCTTTGCCCATTCCAAATCAGAAGTGGGAAAGTATTGCCATGGACTTTATCACGGGGTTGCCCAAGGTGCAAGGACGTGATTGTATTTTTGTTGTGGTTGATAGACTAACGAAATTTGCTCATTTCTTTGCTGTTACCACTTCATTTACAGCAGCTCAAGTGGCTGAGTTGTTTTTCAGAGAGGTGTTCCGTTTGCATGGGTTGCCTAAAACTATTGTTAGTGATAGGGACAGCAAGTTCCTAAGTGTTTTTTGGCAGGAGATCTTCAGATTGAGTGGGACAGTGCTTACTCCAAGCACTAGTTATCACCCACAAACAGATGGGCAGTCAGAAATTGTTAACAAGTGGTTAGAGGGCTACCTAAGGAACTATGTTTCAGGACAGCAGCGAGCTTGGATTAAATGGCTTCATTTAGGAGAGTATTGTTATAACTCTTCTTATCACATGTCAATTAAGATGTCACCTTTTATGGCTCTTTATGGTTATGAGGCTACTAATTTTGTTGATTTAGTGTTTGGTGATAGTAGAGCTCCACAAGCACTGGATATGTTACAACAAAGCCAAGACATCTTGAAATCTCTCAAGGAAAATCTGCAACAAGCTCAAAATCAGCAGAAGTTATACGCTGATCAGCAGCGTGTTGAAAGGTCTTTTGAAGTTGGGGACATGGTCTATTTGAGGCTTCAGCCATATAGACAATCTTCTCTCAAGAAAAGTGGTGCAGAAAAGTTGAAGCCACGTTTCTATGGTCCTTTCAAAATCACCAAAAGGATTGGTGAAGTTGCTTATGAGTTGGAGCTTCCAGCTGAAAGCAAAGTACATAATGTCTTTCATGTGTCTCGCCTCAAGAAGGCAATTGGACACAACGTGGTGGCTACATCAGAATTACCTCCATTGGATGAGGAAGGTCAGTTAGTGTTGATTCCTGAAGAAATCCTTGATACTAGAGAACGTTCTTTGAGGAGAAGGACAATCAAAGAATATTTGGTTAAATGGAGGAATTTGCCTATTGAAGATGCCACGTGGGAAGGTGAACAGATTTTGTTGCATCCATCTTTTCAGTTGCTTGAGGACAAGCAATTTCGAGGAGGGCGGACTGTAATGTCCCCTTCTCATCAGTGATTAGCATTGCAATTCATCAGTCTATTCCGGAACCCATAGACTGGAATGAGGTGAAATTAGGGTTTCTTGGCTTGGAGTTTGTGGCATTTCATGTTATTTACTATTTTTAGTAAATGCTTGTTGTGGCAGTTGCGGTTGTCTATTCTTAGTCCCTTGCAGTTGGAGCAGTTGTTGTTATATTGGTTTGGTCTTCAGAAAGCTTTATTTGGTGAAAAATATTTAATTAAAGGCATTATGTTTTAATTCACTGTTGACACCCCCCCTTGGCCTAAGGAGATAACTTAAGTTGTTTTTAAAAGTGGGGCCATGAAGGGTACGCCTTCATTATAAGGTTATTTATTCTTTATTCAAATATTTCCTCAACTTGAAATTGGACGCCACTTTTATAAAAGTTACTTTTTGAATAAAGTGAATTTCTTATGAGGCTTTTGGGACGCCACCTTGAGAAGTTGAATGGTTTTGGGAAATTGAAGGGTCTCCTGTGTCTTTTGGTCTGCTTCTCAGGCATTTGAAGAGTTTGTGAGCTCTTATTTATTGAAGGTCTTTGCTCCAGCATTTCATCCATGAAAATTATGCTAAAGTTATGCTGTCGAAATGACAATTGACATATTGCTTCGAGGATGTCTACCTCCTAGCTTTCCATCCAATTTCGTGTTTGCAATATAACACCTAGTTGGCTACATTGCTGCTTCTCAACATCAGACTAGCAGATTGAGCATCAAAGATTGAAGAATTTTGGAGTATTTTCACAGTTCTGGTTTCCTGGTTTTTATACAGCTGAAGCTGATTTTTGTTCATATCAATTTGAGTGATTTTATTTTCATTCTGGGTATTTTGGCAATCAATTTGTTGACTCAAGGCGCCATCTTTCACCAAGAATTGGAATTTAATTCCAAGTATTTAATTTTTACTTGCAAAATCGATTTTTGAAGAAGGCCGTACCATTTAGAGGTGCATTGGGATTCGTGCTAAATAATCTGGAGTTTTTGGTGGCTGTTTCTGGATTGCATCTTGGGCGCCAGACCTCTAGGGAGCATTTGCAACTTATTTCACGTCATTCGGAGGAGAATTAAGTGAGTTATGAACATTTCATTGATTCTCATAGTTGCAGATTGATATTTCCAGTTTACAGTTTTTGTATCAGATTTTAGAAGTTCTGATTTCTGATTCATTATCAGCTGTTAGAGAGTTAAACAATCATTGAAAAACATCTATTATTCTTGTGTTTGGAGATTATTGTAATTCCTATGTAATTTGCAGCTTATTTCTCATTTGTACAAACTGTAAACAGTAGTACTGTTCCAGTTTTAATTGCTGCAATTCTTTCTTTATCTTCTCACATAAGTCCCCTGGATGGTTTACCGCCAGTGTGGTTAAATTGATTGTAATACCTTGTACCCACTCATAGTGGTGAATCCCCACAGCTCTGTGGATGCCCGCCGCAGCGGATGAATTGTTTTTATTGTAATCTTTTCCCCCCACTGTTTGGTGGTAGTGTGGAAATGTTTCTCATGGCTGGTTATCCGCCTATCAGTTCTTAATTTCAATTTTTCAACACTCCGTCATATGTTAGCACCTCGCCCTCAGTGGGATCTTGAGTGCACATTCTTGACGTTGAGTAGTTTTCATTCCAAGTTCAGTTTTCAGTTTGATGCTAACGCTAATCCAGTTATCTATCTCTGGTTATGTGTGTCAAATTCATCAAAAAATTGGTTAGCATATTTCAAAGGCTCACATTGGACAACTGAAGACGCATCTTGACAGTGCAAGAAGGTTCACTCATCCGCCATGAGATCGATCACGAGAATTCACACCATTGTGGATTACACCGTTGGTCCATGAGAAGTTCATGCGGAGACTAGGAGGAAATTTGAAGACTTCACCAATGCAAAGAAACGTGAAGCAGCCCCCTATTCTCCAGTGTTAGACATTTCCGGTGCATCCCATTATGCATCTTGTAAATATTTCTCAACATTTTCGAATGTCATTTTGTAAATTGTAATTACACCAAGTCCAAAGATGTAATATTTTCAAAACAAATTACACTTTGACTTTGGTCAAAGTTAGGTGAGATCTCCATAAATCGCTCACCTAACTTTCCCTGATTTTCTCAATCTCTTTCCTTCTTTTGCTCATCCCTCTTTCTATATAATGTGAGGGATTTTCATTGTAAATTTATCCTTTAGTGTTTTGCAACGAAGTGCTGCCCTTTTGAAGCAAATTTGTGAAACTTTGCGTTCATGCTTTGTGAATGAGATTCGATTAATAAAGAGAAGGATTGCAAGCCAAACTTTGCGTTGGATTCGATACTTTTGTGAGTTGATCTTATTTGGTAGTGATTAGTTTGAAGAATCTGAAGGACTCTAAGTAGTTTATGTAAACTTTGTGTTACATTTATTATTTAGATTGCATTTGTATTTCTGTTTATCATTGGTTGAATGATCTACAAGACTTTGTGCTTGTAATCATTCATGCTCTTTGCATTGGTTGAATGATCTACAAGACTTTGCTTGTAATTATTCATACTCTTGGATACTTTTGTCGAAAGATCTACAAGACTTTGTGCTTGTAATCGTTCGTGCTCTTTGATACTTTTGTTGGATGATCTACAAGACTTTGTGCTTGTAATCGTTCATGCTGTTCGAGGAATTGTTGCGTCTAAGAAGACTTTGTGCTTCTAACGTAACAAACGGTACATCTACAGAGATCCAACACTGATAAAGCTATGGAACGACTTTGTGCCTTCGTGAGCTTTCCCTTTTTTACTTTATTTGTTTGTTATTAATCACTTCTGGTATCTCTACGCTTCGCTTTGACGAGTTAGAGATATTGGTATTACTGCTAGTTGTTAGTTTAAGGTTATTAAGAATTGTGAAATTCCAACGGTGAAGCATTGTAAACATCTTCTCTGAAAAAAGAGAGAAGGATGAATGTAACACACCCCCCCCACTTCGTGAATTTCGTGTACATTTTGTAATTATTGGTTTGTTTTACTACCGCTTCTGTTAGCAGTAAGAAGGGCGACTCCCCTTTCCGAGAGGAGAGATTCACATCTCACATAGCTGTGGCTGAAGTCCAAGTTGTGTAATCTATCGAAAAGCTGATTACATAATTTTCACCCAACATACTGTTTTAATTTGCACCTTTCAATGTGACAAAAACAGAACAATTGTGTGGTAGAACCACTCTTAAATAGAAACAAACCTAATCTAGACAATATGTACTTGCTTATTTAGAATCTTTACTATCTTTCTAGGGTGGTTCACACTCATGTAAAACAAAATTAAATGTGTATCTTTTTGGATTCACCTAAGAGAAAAGGCTAACACACACTTCAATGCTAGGCAAAAGGTTTTTGGACTTACTAATTGAAAGAAATCCCTACAACTATACACTTGCGTTCAACTAAAAGCAAAGATTGAACAATCCAAATACACATACAAATGGATAGGTTTAAAATTAAAACTCAAAGAAATTAACATTTTGGTAAATCAAATCAAGAGATAAGTAAAATGCCACAATCTATAAATAGCACCAACTAAAACTAGCGCAAGCTATCAATAGCTTGAAATAAAAATAGCAAATCTCAAAAAATGGTTTTGTCCTTGAAAATATTGATTGCTAGTTTTTCTCTCGATAGGTGGCTTTGAAGGACTTTGATGATTTTGCAATGTTTCCTCTAATCATAGCTAACCCTTTGAAGACATCTAGAAAAACCTAAAAATCCACTTTGATGTTGTGAATCCCTTTGATTAGGCATGCACTTCTACTTTTTATGAATGCCAATGCACTATAAAACAAACTTTGAAGTTGCACCTTTGATTTCCTTTGTACAAGTGTGTACTTCATCACCAAGTGCACACTTGTGAACATAAGTTAAAACAATTTTTGAAATTTGAAATATCCCTTTGGTGAAGTCTACACCTCCACCCCAAATGTGCACTTGATAACTGGATTTGAATGTTCTCTTGGCGACGTTCACACCTACACCCCAAATACACACCTAATAAAGGCTTTTATAAACATTTGATTTTTCCTTTACCAAGGAGCACACTTCATGGCTAGGCATGCACCTAACAATGGGGTTTTCAAACTTTGATGTGAACTAAACAAATTCTTTGTTGAGATGTGCACTTGCACCCCAAACATGCATCTATGTGTTAATTTTGGTCTTCCTCTATTCCCCTTGTTTAAGTGCTCAACTACTTACTAGACATGTACCTGAATATGATATTCATTTCTTTTGAAAATTTTAAATTTGCATGGAGAGGTGTGAATCTCTAGCTCAAGCATGCACCTATAATAGAATTTGAGATTTTATTTTCCAAACTAAACTTCATCCTTTAGTGAGGTGAGCACTTCTAAACTAACTTCTTTTCATTTTATTCTCTTAACCAAACACTGCTCTTCTCATGCATTAAATGGTGTACCTTGTTCACACTTTAATCTTGGGCAATTAAGTCATATTTATATATCTTGTCCAAAGGAAGTCGGCCAGCAATGAACTTAAATTTGTCTTGTATATAGGCCAATACAAAAGGTGATCGTCTATCCTTAATACAAATGAATCAAACTCCATTTCATTGTCTACAATATCATCATGTTCAGTTCTTTCTTCACATTAGATGTATGCAACAGATGTTCTAACCGTGCTTTCTCTGCTACACATTTGATTATTTAACCACGGGCTTCACTTTTACCAACATTTACTTGCTTTTTCCAATGCTCATATGTATCGACTGTTTGTTTTTATATCTACCTTGGAATAGAGATTGACCATTATCTTCTATATCTTGAGAGGTTATAAGCATCATCTCTTCAAGTATCTAATGATCAACGTATGCACAGCTATGCTTTATCAACTCCACTACCAAATCATATAACTCTTGAAAGTAGTTACAATTGTAGCTTATCTCGAAAGGCCTTTGACGATTTACTTCATTCTTCCTTTGACATTAATGACAACAATATCTTATACTCTCATCTATTCAATAATGACCGCCTTCTTGACATCAATGACAACATTGTTGTTACACCCCGATTGTATAGCTACTACTGCATAGGGAAATGCATTGTAATGTTTGAATCTTTTAGATGAATAAAACATGTTGTTCTTGTTATCAAATGATTGTCTCATTTGTCTGATACTTCTATTGATGTAATTCATGAATGATAATTGCATATAAGTTATGGAATAATGTTATTCTAACTTTTTATGATGTTTTATGTATACTGCCTTGTTTTGAGCAAATGACTCCCATTGTCGTGTCATGATGTGCAGGAAACAAGTTCATTCCTCCGGACAGAGGAGAGACATCATTCGGGGAGGAACTTGATTGGGTAAACAGTAACGATTACCAGTTAAGCATACACACACGTCAGTATAGGCTCTGAGAAACCATGTCAGTTATTATTGATCTAGATAAGTCATCCTTAGGCTTTAGGAGTTATGTTTACTTCTTTATGCTTTGAAAGTGATGATTACTCATTTGTCTAACTACTATGCTTTGACCTTAGTGTGGAAAACGTGAATGGTTATATGTGAATGAGTCAAGTGAGTATGTGTATACATGTATATAATGTACACGTATCCATGTGTATATACATGTCAATACATATGTATGCTCGGCAAATGGATATGCCCATACGTACGTGTCGACATGGTATACATACACAAATGTGTACACTACGTACAGGGATATACATATATATATATATACATTCCCGCATTACCTATTGCTTGTGAATAATGATGTTAATAATAATATTTGATTGGAATTTACATATAATCATATTTACACGAATACGTATGTAAGAATATTGAAAGTATGTTGACTGGCTCGCAATATACATATGTAACAATTAATACGTATAAGTGTAAATATTTAAATATGTAAATGTTTATATATTTAATAATATATACGTATATATGTATATTATAGTTTTACTTAAATATATATATGTATATATGTAAATATATTTAAATAGTAATATTTAAATATATATATATACATATATATCGGAGTAAATAAATCTATAATAAAAATATATAAACATATATATTAAATATATAAGAATAATTGAATTTAATATTATTACCTTAAGTGATTTAGGAAATCAATTTTATATTACCTTGGGTCATTTTGGAAATTGAATTTAATAGCTTGGTAAAATTATAAAACGATTTTTGCATTGCAAAGTAAAGTCTTATTTAAAAGACTTTATTATCCATTTATATTACAATTCTTATTTAAAGACTTTATCAATAAATGAGTAAATCAAATAAAGGTGTCGAACCTTGGCTTATAAATACATATTTCATTTGGAAAGGCACTTTTCCGTGAAGACATGGCGAATTCTTTTGATGACTTTATAAAGGGAAACTTTAAAGATTTTAAAGTTACATCTTTTGAAAATATGAAACGCAAGGTTTAAATATTCTTATATGACTTAAGAGAAACATTTGAAACATTGAAATAAAAGAAAGAAAGCCGTGAGAGAAGGAAAAACGCGTCTGGTTCGCGCCTGGGCTGCGACCTGGTCTGAGAAATAACCCGAATGTTGATCTTAAGGCCACGAAATGGCGACGTGGGAACATTTGAGACTTGACCTTTTCATCTGGAACGAACTACCTAACTTATTGCTTTATAATATCTTAAAAATCTGAAGAAGCCTGGAGCTATCGACCTAGGAAATTCGCCATGTGATGTTTGTTGAAGAGGATAATGATTTACTTGAGAATTTCGCCACAAATCGCTCAAGAAGTTTCTCAAATCTTAGACCTAGCAGTTTGAATGCCTTGAGAAGTGGAATGCGTTGGTTTTCTGGCTCTATAAATAAGACGCCATTTCATTCTTCTCAACACACCTCTTGCTGAATGCGAGTTTCACAAAATCTTGAGAGCTTCCATATCTATTCTTTTGAGTTGTTGTGTTTTCCCTATTTGTTGCATTTCCTGTATGCTGAGTGAGAGAAATACAGTGAGCTTTTATGTAATGTCCCCATTTTGGCCATATCTTCTTTGGATGATAGCCTATTTCCTAAACGTGAGGTTGATCAAAAGTGAAATTAGGGTTTCCTTTGCTTGAGGTTTGTGGCATTTCTAGGTATTTACTATTTTTAGTAAATACTAATATTAGCATGGGTTCATTGTCGTTCATTAAGTCTTGCTTCCAGCTCAGTTCTGCTTTCTGTTGGTTTTGAGGTAAACTTACTATTTTTGGCAGTGGCTATTTTTAGTAAGTCTAATTTTGGCAGTGGCATCATCAGCAGTTCAACTCAAGTCATCTTGTTATCCATTAGTCTCAGTTTGGCTTTTTTTTTTCTCCTTGGACTGAGTTTCACTTAGTCAATTTTCATGTCTTGAAGTTGTACCCCATGCCTAGGCTTGATGACTTCAAGTTGTTTTAAAGAAGGGGACATAAAGGGGTCAAGTGAGCATTTAATTATTTAATAAATGCTTTATTGTTGCAATATGAAATGGATGCCTAAAGGGAAGTTGAATGATATTTTATTATTTCAAAAAAGTAAAAGGCAAAAAGGTGGCGTCCCTTTTGGAAGTTGAAGTGATTCAACTTCTTGGAATTTGAAGAGTTCTTGTTGCTTCATTTGCCAACTAAAGCTTATATATTGCTGCTGTTTGAAGAGCTGATTATCCAATGTTTATGCTAATGTTATGCTGTCGGAATGACAACTTGTTTTTTACTTCGAGGGATGCTTACCTCCTAGTTCCAATCCAATTTCGTGTTTGAAAGATAACACCTAGTTGGTATTATTGCTGCTTCTCAATCAGACTAGCAGATTGTGCTTCAAAATTGGTGAATTTTGGTGAGAACTTCAGTTTTTATGTTGCTGGTGTATACACAGCTGAAGGTGGTTTTCATTTACAGCTTTTGGTATGAATTTATTTTGGTTATGGGTATTTGATCATTGCATTTCTATGATAATGGCGACCATATTTGGAGGTTTTCAGATTTTAATTCCAAGTTTATGATTTTTCCAAGAGAAATCGCCCCTCTACAAGGCCGTACCATCTCATGAGTGCTTTGGGATTCGTGCAAGAATAATATCTTGAGTTTTTGATGCAGTTTTGTAGTTTGAGTTTGGGTGCCATCCTCCTAGAAGGTCTTTGCAAAACATTTCAGCTTATTCGGAGGTATTTAGAAGGAGTTGTGAACATTTTTATGAGTTTGCTGTTTGCTGATAGACATTTCCAGATTGCAGATTTTTATATCAGACTTGTTAGTTTTTGATATAATGCTAGTTTGAGCTACATTTTTATATCATTATTGTATTGTAAGAGTTAGAGGAAGTGTTACTCTAACCTTTGATGGATTTGGAAGCATATCTTTCTTATTTGCAGCTGTTTAATTCATTGTAAAGCTGATTAGTAGTACTAACAGCTATTTATTTTATTTGCTGCAATTACTTGTTATAATTTCATACATTTGTAACCCCTGGATGGTTTACCGCCAGTGTGGAGAAAAAACAATTAATCTCTCTTTAGTCACCCACTGTAAAGTGGCGAATTCCCACTCATAAGTGGATGCCCGCCGCAGCGGATGAATTAGTTTTGTATTGTAATGTTTTTCCCCCCACTGTTCAAGTGGTAGCGTGGAAATTCTCATGGCTGGTTCACCGCCTATTTATTTCAGTTTTCAATTAATAACTCCGTCATATGTTAGCACCTCGCCCTCAGTGGGATCTTGAGTGCACATTCTTGATGTTGAGTTTGTTTCATTTCAAGTATTGTTCTTTAATTTCTCCGCCATATGACAACACCTATCCTTCCTTGGGATTGAGTGTGCATTCTTGGTGTGAGTTCATTTCAAGTTCAGTTTTCTATTTGGAGCTAACGCTAATCAAGTTGACTAGTGCTGGTTTGTGTTATGATAATTCAAGAAAAAAATTGGTTGGCATATTTCATTTTACACATTATCATATTACAGTTAAATCCTTTTTAAGCTTTGAGTGGAGTGAAGCCATAGATGAATTAAACTTTAATTAGAGGAGTGCAAATTGTGAAGAGTGTCTTGAAAGGTCTCCATAGTTTGAGAAACTAGCAAAGAAGTCATTTTCATTTGGAATTCTGGAAGTTTGCTGAAGAAGTGTCAAGAAGAGCTGTGTTGGGAGAAGGAGCTTTAAATATCAGGCATGAAATCTATTTTATTGTGATTCTTTGTTTGAAATGCTGCATTCTCTTGGTCTTGTAATTGTTGTTTGCAAGTAGCTCAAGTTAATTAGTACTGTCTTGTTAAACTTTCATAAGCAATGCATTTAAGGGTAAATGTAAAAGGGAATTCAATGCATTTAAAGGTAGAATGAATAAGGGACTTAAGGGTAAAGGGGTTGTGAAAAGGGGATTAAATGTTTAAGGAGCTTAAGGGTTTAGCTCTACTTAACATGCATTATAGGGAAATAATGGAGAAAGATTTTAAAGGAAGGTTTTATATGCATTTGAATGAATATTGCATTTTTGTATGATCTCCGTATATGGAGAATACGTAGAGTAATTAATACCTACTAGGAATGGAAATGATGTCAAAACCAAGTATGGTCTCTAGCTTATGTTATTAGGCTAACTGTGACAAGCTAAACACTCCAAGGATAAAGATTTCCTAAATTAGGAGTTAGGTTATAAGACACTTGTTGACTGGCTCATTTCTATGTAGTTAGTTTGAAGTAGGATGTTTGGGGTGACTGAGTATCCATTGAAGGACATAGCCTACGCGTAGAGTAAGGTAGCCCCAAGTCAAATCGGCCCTGAGTAGTGTTTATGATAGATGACCTTCATTCGAAGTATTGAATGAGAATACTTTGGCCAAAGTAGTGAAAGGTACGACATCCACTTAGGTGTGAGATTGTTGAGACTACATTGTCAGTTCATTGTGATCCAAGTACTAGTTCGAGATTGTGTAGGACACAACACTATGCTCAATTGGTAATCGTTAAAGGATACCCTACCAATCTCTTCTTCGAAGGGAGAGCCATCTATCTAACGATAGGTGTGCGAATGACCGCATTATAAGTCCGTGGTTGGCGGAAAAGCGCCCGAGTGATGTTTCTCCTCCACAGCAAGCGGCCGATGTACCAAGATTTGAAAGGACGGACTCCTGGACCTTCTTACTTCTATTTGTGCAAAAGCTTACAAGCTATGTATGTAACTGTATTACTTTTGAAACTCTGATTTATATTTGCTATGAAAATGAAATTCATGTGGAAATATATTGTAACTTGTACATATTTATTATATTTATCAATAAAGAAAGGAAATTTTTTATCGTATTGTCTTTGTTACTTGTTACCTTTACATGTTTAAAGTGAGAATTGGAAAATTTTAATTTACGCAAGGAATAGGTCGTTACAATTGTCCACCTTTGACATCAATGACAACATTTCTGACAGCATCTGACAGAAATATATCAATGGAAAATGCTTTTGAACATTATGATACAATTTACATTGTTACTTTTTAAGATTAGTATATTAAGTATTAAATTTTAGTGGTAATAATATCACATTACTCAATTAGGATAGAAAAAACCGGTATAGTGGCAATTATTTGCATCAAATTGGATATACAAAGATGGGTGTGTGTCTTTGTGTGTGTGTGTGTGAGAGAGAGAGAGAGAGTAAATGTTGTTTGTGCATATACTAATGAATGAATTTTAATATAGAAAACTACCTACAAATAGTTACAAATATAAAACCCATTTATTCATGTAAATCAAGGTCAAGTGAAATTAGTGAAAAAGATCAAATAAACAAGAAAATTTCTGCCATAGCTATATTAATGATCACTTACTGAATGTGACACTATAATGTAGAAACAATAGCACTCACCTTTCATAAATAAATTCAAACATAATTTAAACCATCTAATAAATACTTCGACATATATCTGCTAACTTGTTCTATGCGTCTCTATAAGAAAAAGGGTTTTTCAACTTACAAGTAATCGAAAAGTAAAAATAAAAATTTCAGGGAAACAATTACTTAATAAAAATAAATACCTAAAAATATCCATGTGTGTTGAAATTGTGACCTCCTCAACAGCAGTTAGCTCAAGGGCCAATGGTCTGAAACAACAGAAAACAATCTTTGCTAAATAAATATGTAAGTCAGAGATTTATAATTCAATATATCACTCTAACAAGATACGCATTAAGCAACTAATATTAGGTTCAGAAAAGGAGAAATTATGAGATACTGATCAACAAGATGGAGGTGCTTCAAGAACTTAAGGAAATTTTAAGAAGCTCTTATGTAACCCTACAATGACTTTAAGCAATCAAGAAAAAAATTTAAGAAAACAAACAGTAGTTGACTTTTGAGACAAATTTCCCTATCCTGAGACAATCCGCAAGATTGCAAAGATAGAGACACACATTCCCAACCCACCAGAACCTGTTTCCAAGATGCAGCTCTGCACTTAGTAACTTGTTTTATGAATATATTCACATGCTATAGTGTTCCTTGTTGCTTTGATGTATTCACTTACATTATACTGTCATATGATAAAAAAAAATATGACTATCTTCAGTTGCTATGGTGCTCCTTGTTGCTTTTGATGTATTCACTTACAATATACTGCCATATGATTCTACCACTGAAGCCAAAGAGATGATTCAAAAAGTGACATCTGTACTGTACCATGAATAGTTATACATTGGATACATAATTATATTGAATGGTCGCATCCCACATCTATATCCACAAACTCTGGAGTCAGTACCACTATCATATCTACAGTATCAGGTCGATAATGTCCATGTACCAAATATTACAACTCTTTAATTTTATTTACATCATATTCCACAATGTCTGCCAAAGGCCCAAAAGTGACTTAAGGGTAAACTATCCATGTCAAAGATTGTGTGTAGGCAGGTTGAAATGCACCTAGATTTGTATGATCATTAACCATGTTGAAGTTAATTCTTGATGGTTGTTGTATACCATAGTTACAAGACTCAAACATGGCACAAACCCGGAAAGTTGATTTTCAACAAGACTTGGACTCAATGCCCAAACTTGTCACAAACTCAGCAAATTGAAAAAACCATGAAACATTGAAATGTAAAGATTTTTGAGGATTTAAAACTTGTATCATTCACCCTTTAATAAATAACCTATAAAGGCACAATAAACCAATTAAATAAAAGCTACTTTGATCGCATAGACAAGTATGCATAGATCACATGAGTTTAAGAAAGGATTTGAGCTAAAAGAAACCACATTTTTAATATATAAATATTGGCAAGTGTTTAAGCTATACAAAACTCATGGATTATGATATCCATCGCATCATAAACAAAAATCACGATATGGAGTCATGAACTGTGGTAGAAAAGAGCTTGTATCCCTCAGCACAACATTACTAGCTTCATGTGGAGTCATGTACGTGTGTCTCAAACAAATCTATAAATACTATTACATCCTTAGGAGCATTAATTAGGATAGGGTTTCACTTAGAACACTAAAAGTATGTATAATTTAATTACTAGGAATTTATTTAGGAAAAAGTCAAAAAAATAAAAAAGTGTTGCTCTTCCATCCAACATGACCCAAAAAATTTATTTTATTTTTTTTAAACTAGAGAAGGGATTTGTGGGCAGCACCCCTAGTGGGGTCAAGGAGCAACGCCCCCAATGGAATCAAGGGGTAGTGCCCCTCATAGTGTTCAGGCCCAAATTAGAGCCTTTAAGACCACACAAACTATCATGGCACATACTATTTTTCATAATTTTATCACTCTTAACCATCCTCCAAAAGCCCTCCAAACCCTCCAAAAAACACTTCACTTTTATGCTTTTATGTTTAAGCATTTTCAATTTTTTATGCTTTTTTTTCTTGGTTTTCATAGACCTAGTTGAGTCTACCCGTGGAGGTGAGTTTGGCAAACTCAATGGGTACCCGAGTCACAAGCTGTCATGTCCCTGCCAAATAGGGAGATCGAAACCCTATAACAGCCCTAATCCATACCATTACTTCCTAGACGGATACAATAATGGAAAAACAGCGATTCTAAAATGAGTCAATTCAATTTTAAAAGGGGTTGTGGTTCGAAGCAAAATATGTAATTAAAATAAATAAAATAAAATAATAATCAATGAAGAATCATGGCAGCACTAGATTTCAAGTCAAAAGGCAGACTTTAATTAAATTCAGCGTTCCAAGGGGTTTTGGGGATGGAGACGGTGGGGCGGCAGGGGATGCATTTCGGGGACGCAGGGACAGGGGGTCTAAGTTTGGGGGCGGTAGGGTGCTGAAATACATATAGTGCTTGAAAAAATAGTTATAAAAAGTGTATAAATATAAGAATTATACATCTTGGAGACAATTAGGAGTCCCTAGACGTCTTGAGGACACCCCAGCATCTTGAAGTCCTAGAGGCATCTTGGAGACAACAACACTGGTGGTGGGATGGTGGCACTGGTGGTAGGCTAGTGGGGGAACGTCCCCCCCAAGTCCCCAAGTCTCCAAGACATCCCCATCTAGGAAACGCGGGGTTTTTTTTGCGGAGGGGGGGGAGGGGGGTGCATCCTCGTGGAACACCGATTAAATTAAAAGCAGTGATTAAAGAAGATTGAAAACATGTGTCCTTTACCAAGGAAAGGATGCTAGTGGAAAGGGGTGACTCTTCCCCCACCAATGAAGATATTAAAGGGAAGAGCAAATCATTTGGAGAGGCATCGAATGGAAATCAATTAGAAATCTGGATAAAGCAGCAGATTGGAAACAAAAGAATAAATTATAAGCAATCTACTGGGTTATATATTATTTAAAGCCGAAAGACAAAAACAATCTACAAAAGAATCTTCATCAGAAAGCATTTCAGTTTCAAGAGAGCAAGCAGGAGCAGTTTATCTAGCCAACAATTGTGCTTACATAAGAATTTCTTTATGTTTTATAGGATACAAGAAATTCCAACCATATGCATTTTTCAACTCTGGTTCAACCAAATCATTTGCCAAGACAAATGCTATTGGAAAGAAAGGCCAGACCTTCTAGATGGATATGCTCAAGATGTTCATATTGAAATCATATTCCAATAGAATTTTGGAAAGAAAGGCCAGACCTTCTAGATGGATATGCTCAAGATGTTCATATTGAAATCATGGGAAAGGTATTCATTACTAATCATAGAATATAACAAGTTAGACAATGATATTCTATTGGGATATTTATTTCTTACTAAATATGAACCATTTATTCTCAAGAAAAGCCAAGTCTCTTTGAGGCATAAAGATAGGTAGTTAGAAATACCAATGTTAAAATTGGTAACATAAAAGTTTGAGAATAAACCTACAAGAAATAAAAAGAGGAAAGAGATAATGAAAGAAATCCAAGAATATCATGAGTTTGCTAATTCACAAGTTGAAGGACAAGAAACATTCAAGAAAATCAAAGAAAAGTTTGAAAAAGAATGTTGCAGTATGAATCCTTTGCAATTCTGGAATCCTGAAAAAGAAGAGTGTGAAATTCAAATAAAGCTAGAATGGAGATCAGTGTTACCCCATGAACCGGCATATCTAATGAGCCTTATAGAAGTCAAAGAAATGGATGAGCATCTGCAAGAGATGCTTGAAGGTAATTTTATAAGGCCTAGTAAAAGTCCATTCTCATGTCCAACATTTCTTGTCAATAGAAGAGCAAAAAGAGAAAGAGGCAAAAAGAGATTTTGCATAAATTATAAGCCTCTAAATGATATTATTCTACCTTTCAATTATCCAATACCATTTAGTTCAGATTTGATAAGAAGAGCTGCTAATAAAAAGATATTTTCCAAGTTTGATTGCAAATCAAGATTTTGGCAGATCAAGATAAAAGAAGAAGATAAGCATAAAACAGCATTTTCAACCCCTCAAGGACTTTATGAATGGAATGTAATGCCATTTGGATTATGCATTGCACCAGCATATATCCATAGAAGAATGGATCAAGCATTAACGCATTTAAAAGAATTTTGTGTCATTTATATAGATGACATAATCATCTTTTCTGATAATGAAATTGATCATTTGGTTCACTTGGAAAGATTGTTTGTGGCAGTTAAGCAAATGGAATTTGTCTATCTGCAAAAAAGATGGAGGTTGCCAAATCAAAAATTGATTTTCTTGGTTCACACTTAGACCAAGGTAAGATTAAACTTCAACCTCGTATACTCCAAAGAATCCTAATATACTTGTAGATAAGAAACAAATACAATGATTACTTGGATGTTTGAATTATGTTTCACCATTCTATAATGGATTGGCAAAAAACAGGAAAATTATTCAAGATTTATTGAGAGATAAAAGTTTTGGATGGAATGAGGATGTAATGAAGGCCATAAGAAATATTAAGGACAAATGCAAGCATTTGCCAACTCTGCAAATCCCAAAGAAAGATCATCTATTATTCTTATATATAGATACTTCTGACAATGTTCGGTCAGCTATCTCGATACAAGAAACACCTGAAGGAAAGCAAGAGATTTGTGGATACAAATCAGGGACTTTCTCCGACACAGAAACAAGATTCATATATATGAGAAAGAAATTTTAGCGGTAAAGAACGGGATAGAGAAATTCAAAATTTCCCTGAAACCAAAACATTTCACAGTCAGGACTATGTAATGTCCCCTTTTCCTAGGTAGTCAACAAATGCAGCGGTTAGCCTATCACTTGGTCCCCGTAGGCTAACATGGTGTTTAGAGGGCCCTTTGAGGGTGATCTATAGCTATTCAACAAGCCTTTTGGTGCTTATTTCAGTACTCTTCAGCGCAATGTCCTCGTTTATTTGTGGTGTGCCTTCCAAAAGCCATTCAAGACACTTTGACCCACACTATTTTTAGTAAGTCACCTAGATGAGTTGCTCATACTTACTATTTATAGTAAGTCACTGGTATGGTCAACTAGTGGAGTTACTATATTGGGCATGATGGCAGATTATTGTTCTGAATTAATCTTGGTTTGATTATGGTCCTATGCATTTAATTTTAATAACATTAATATAAAGTTAATTTAAATTAACTTTATGCATTATTAATATTTATAAAAAGAACTTTATTAAAAAGGGATTTAAATGATTTAAAAGAATACTTTATTTTATAAAGTATTGTGCCCAATTAAATTAAATATTAAAGGGAGTTATAAGGTGGGAAAAGTAAATGAAATGAAATGTAATTCAAATGCAAATTAGGGCATGGAGTTTGGGAATTATAAAAAGGCATTTGGAGCTCATTTGCACATTTATTCATTCATGTTGAAGAAGATTATTCATGTAAGGATTTTTGCAAGAGACTGGAGAGTTTGGAAACATTTAGCTTTTTGAGGATGAAATCCCTCAGGAAGAACAACTCGATGTAGGAGTGAAAGATCTCCCAAGCCCTTGCAGACAACTTCATTCAAAGGTTGTGCTTGTGCTCCATCGATATATAGGAGATATTTAATATTCAGGGTT
This sequence comes from Sequoia sempervirens, assembly GCA_007258455.2. NCBI lineage: Eukaryota > Viridiplantae > Streptophyta > Pinopsida > Cupressales > Cupressaceae > Sequoia > Sequoia sempervirens. The sequence continues at coordinate 13,611 of VDFB02027491.1, read as the reverse complement.
CGAAGGAATCAACAAGAAATTGGAAGATATATTGATTGAATTGGGAGGATTTACTTGCTGATCTAGACGTGGGATTTGGAGATTGTTAATATTACAAATATTGGAATTGAAGGGTTTCCTATAGCTAAGTTGACATGGAGGTTAAGACTGCTATTGCTGCAAATACCTCTTCTATTGTGGCAAGATAGGGCTAGAGAGCACTGTGTTGGCATCTTTTCTTCCATTGAGGTGTTACTTGCAGCTGGCATCCATTTTCAAAGGGTTTCAAGGCATATCTTACTTGTGAGTTCATGATTCGTAACTCCCAAATATCCTAGGTATTGTTGTTTTAGTCTTTTAGATGATAGGGGATATTTTATGAACTAGGTTGTCAATATTTTGTGAAAATACTGAGTATCTAAGCTGATATAAAAATCTAGAATTTTGAGTTGTGTATTCCCTATGTAATGTTCAATTTTTGAGTTGAAAATTATTATTGCAATATCTTCTATTTTGCTACATTATATTGTTGTATCAAACATTGCAAATATATCACAAAACATTCATCAAAACAAATAAAGACAAAGGCAAAATAGGGCTGCATATTACAGACTAACAGTCAAGCAATGAGGAGCTTGCTTAAAAAGAAGCCAAACAAGGATATAGCTCAAGGAAGAATTGCTCGCTGGTATTTTGAATTCTTAAGTTATCACTTTGATATTGAATGAATTAAAGGGAGAACAATACTCTTGCATATTGTTTAACCAAAGAATTTGCAGCAGCAATTAGTATAAAACAAGGAGATACCAAATACTACAAAGATGAAACAGGCATAATCAAATAATACCTTGATCTTCCTTTACCATTTATTAACTTGTTTTGTGAAGTTTATTTGCTTGACAGGTAGCTAAGGAGTTTAAGAAGAGAAATCATGCTTCATTATGAGGCATAGATATATTTTGTAGAGGAAGAAGAAAGATTTATCCAACTCTTTGGGTTACATGATGCTCCCATGACATACATTTGTCGCAATCACTATGCAATGTATATTCAAATCACAAGGTTTCAATCTATGTGCTGGTCTATAAAAACAAAGATGAATTTTTTGACATGTTGCAGGTTTGGATTTTTCAACAATATCACATTTCTACAAACAGAGTTTGAAGACTACGGCTGATATCTTTACTCCGAACTTTCCTCCAGACATGAGAGAATTTTTCGATCATATCAAGGGAGATTTATTTCATGCAATATTTGAAGGAATGTGTGATTATTTAGTACGTTGAATTCTATCCTTTATGTTACCCATGGTGCCCTGAAGCGTTAATCGATGATATGACTCCAACATTATTTCCTGAAAGTTAGTTGTTCAAATAGAGATAGACACTATCAAAGGTCACAAGCAACAAAGAGTTGTTTACGCCTTTTATGCTTATCCATCTAATTGGGATGATGTATTCAAACCACTTTCAAATACTTTATTATCTCCTTTGCCGCATATTCAAGATTATTAGAGTAATTAATATTAATGGTCATTTAGTAATATTTAGTCATCTTTAGTTTATTAGGTAAGTTTCTATTTTCTCTATCAGTTATTTTCTCTATCAGTTAGATAGTTTAGAAAGTTTCTATTTTGTTCTCGGTTATTCTCTATATAAGGAGACTATGTCTCCATTTGTAATCATTCAATCAGTAAATAATAAAATATAGTTACATGGTATTAGAGCAGGTGACGAGCTTTTAGAAAAAAATTCGTGCCCTAGCTACCTAGAATTTATTTCCAGAATTTTTTTAACGATTTTTTATGAAAGATCATGTTGCTGTCGTCTGGTTTTTTCAAGAGCAGAATTGCGTTTTCTTTTTGAGGCGTCATTTTTTTTTTGGGTGGAGTTGCGCGGTCGCATCACTAGTCATTCTGTCTGTTCCTGTACTTCCTGCATTCTGGTGCTTGTTTTTCTGCTCGCGCAACAACGTTTATGGTAGCTCGCGTTTAATTTTCCAACCCGCGCGAAGTTGCAGAGCCGGAACCCGCGCGACGTGGAGGTTTTTGAAGAGTTTCTGTGTTTCTTTTTTCATGCCTCCCACGACATCCGTCTCTTGTTGTCTCCTTTTGTGCGGCTTGGGTTGATGGTTGATTCTGTGTGCTTGCGTCTGGTGTGCCTTCAATTTTGTGGTGGTATTGACCTGGGTATTTGTTACAATCTAGGGTTTTCAGATTTTTCTCAAAATCGAGGGTTCCAAATTTTCAAGATCATGGTGTTTCTTTTCTGGGTTTTGTGATTTTTCATTGTGAAGGGTGGTGTTTTCTAGGTTTTGTGCGATTTTTTCCAAAAAAAAAATCATGATTTTTTAGTAGACAGTGTATCTCGGGATTTGTGCCTCGAGTATTATGCAACAAGGGTTTTACCATTTTTTCCTCAAAAATGAAGTTTTGTATTTTGAACAGTTTTGTCTTGGGATTCGTGCTAGTTGTTGCTGAAGGTCTTTGCCTGGTTTTTGACAGAAAAATCAGACTTTTTTTTTTGAAGCTCGAGATTACCTCGTTTTTAAACAGAAGGGATGGCGTCGTTGACCAACATCATGTTGGAGGGAAATCAACGGTTCAACGGCAAGAATTACAATACCTGGAAGCAGCAGATGCTGTCAATTTTTGAGTACCAGTGCCTAGATCAAGATTGTTCTGGGTAACACTCCTCGTCCTACAGTGGTCAGCAAGGACCAAGACAATTTTGATGAACGTAACCATGAAGCGGTTATGTTGCTCAAGTTATCAGTCACCGATGAGATGCTTCCAGAGGTGCCATCTGGCAAGACTGTTGCGGAGATTTGGGCGCACCTTAAAGATCTCCATGAAACGTCAAATAAAAGTTGATCTTTTTTTCTGAAGAACATGTTGTTTTCAATTATTATGGATGAGAAGATGTCTCTGTAGGAGTATCTTATGAAGATTAAGGAAATACGCAATCAACTAGAGGCCATTGGTCGTAAGATGAAGAGGATATGGTGGTAATTACGCTGAAGAGTTTACCACGATCTTACAAACATTTTATTGAGACGCTCAACATTACCTCCACTAATGTTGACTTGAAATTTGATGACTTGTGCAATAAGTCATTGCAGCAAGCGAGGTGGAGACAACAATTTGGTAGCAACAGTAATATGGTCAGTGCGGAACAAGCATTTATTGCCAAGAACAAAGGCAAAGGCGAGTCCACTCAACAGAAAAGACAACGCACATCTGAGGAGGGTTCCAAGAAGAGTATCACCTATCACTATTGTGGGAAGCTTGGTCACATCCAGAGGTTCTGTAGAAAGTGGTTGGCTGATCAAAAGTCCAACCAAGAAGAGTCAGCATCAGGCTCATGTAGCAAAGCATTTTGAAGAGAAGGCGAAGGAGTCAGCCTTCTATGCATTTTAGATATTTTGGGTAGTTAGTAAAATGACCATTAAGGGAGGGTATTAGAGTAATTAATATTAATGGTCATATAGTAATATTTAGTCATTTTTAGTTTATTAGGTAAGTTTCTATTTTCTCCATCAGTTAGATAGTTTAGAAAGTTTCTATTTTGTTCTCAGTTATTCTCTATATAAGGAGACTACATCTCCATTTGTAATCATTCAATTAGTAAATAATAAAATATAGTTACAAAGATGAAGCATAACTAGCACTTGGGTTTGTTAATGTCGTGATGTTAGCCACATTATGATCTAACAACAGGATGCAACCCTATCAAAACAAATAGATCCTTGGGTAAGTGCATGGATCTGTGACACAATTTTGGCTCTTAAGATGCCACTTTTTTTTTCTGAAATCAGCAAAATCTGATTTGCACAAGAAAATGAAGATAGTTTCGCTCAAAATTTCAAGATGTAGCAAGAACAAAAGTTGAAATGCTCCGAGTCTAGTTTCTAAGCTACTAATTCTTTTTTAAATTAATGAAGATTAAGGGTCTCAAAAGGGGGGGGGCCAAAACAGGTCCTATTTTTATCATAAAAAACAGCATAGTGCCTGAGGGCTCCCCCCTTTTTGATTAACTTTTTTTTAGAATTTCAAAAATCCCAACGGTGAGAAATTAGCTAACACCATGTAGTTTATCCTCCTTTCGGATTATTTTTTTAATGAATATATAATATTTTATGAATTTTCAAAGTGGACACATCCTGAAAAGCTGAAATTTGAGCGTGCTCCCCTCTAAATTTTTTGAAAACTAATCAAAAATTGAATTTATTTTTTTCATCATGTGTACAATGGAGTCTAGTTTCAAAAAATGTAATTTGTTTCGCGTTTTGATGAATGAGTAAAAATCTATCCTAAAACTAGCACATGTTGGTTTTTGACCAAAAACGAAGGCATTTATAATAGAAGCTATGGATCAAAACCTTAACTAAATCAAAATGAAAAAAGAATTATATATTTAGATAGCTAAGAGAGAGGTTAACGCTATCACGGTTTTTTTATAAACTTGCATTGAAAGACGTGCAAATGAGACGGGGAGCACAGACGAAAATATGAGAAAATTTGGCACCCTTTCAGAAAATCACGTCTTTTGCATGAAAGGGTTGTCCAAACCTTTGGGTCAGATGCCCAATGCAAAATCCAACCCATTGGGTTGGTACTTCTCAATGTAACCTATTTGGCGCACGCCAAATTTGGCGTGCGCCAAATGGGTTGCTTCATTTGGCTAGCGCCAAATTATAATAGAAGCTATGGATCAAAACCTTAACTAAATCAAAATGAAAAAAGAATTATATATTTAGATAGCTAAGAGAGAGGTTAACGCTATCACGGTTTTTTTATAAACTTGCATTGAAAGACGTGCAAATGAGATAGGGAGCACAGATGAAAATATGAGAAAATTTGGCACCCTTTCAGAAAATTATGTCTTTTGCATGAAAGGGTTGTCAAATGCCCAATGCAAAATCCAACCCATTGGGTTGGTACTTCCCAATGCAACCTATTTGGCGCACACCAAATTTGGCGTGCGCCAAATGGGTTGCTTCATTTGGCTAGCGCCAAATGTAATTCATGACTTTTGGAATGCATTTCTCTAAACTCTTTGATTTTCTCTTTCTCTGTCAGGGAAACTATATACATGAAATAAACATTTAAGTATAAGTTGACATTTACATACGGACATTTACTTTCTTATACTTTAAGTTATATTTCATGTATATAGGCAGAATGTTTGAGAGTGGTTTCAGATCTGTAGGAGTTATAATGCAAATTCTAGTTTTTGGAAGATTTTAAAAAATTTCAGACTAAGTCAAATTTCAGTAATCAGCATGTCAAATTTCAATAATCAAGAGGTCAAATTTCAGTAATCAGGAGGTCAAATTTCATCTCTCTCTCTATCTCACTCATTTTCATCTCTTATTCTCTAGACCTCTCTCTCTCTCACTATCTCCATCCCTTTATCTGACATTCTCTCCCTTGAGCTCAAGAACTACGTCTCTACATGTCCATCTCTCTCTCCTTCCCTCTCTAATATCTATCTCCCTCCCTCCCTCCTTCCCTCTCTACATTTCTCTATCTCCCCTCCCTCTCCTTTTATCTCTATATATCTCTCTCTACTCTCTGTATCACCTCTCTCTATACCTACCTATCCCTCTCTCCCCTCTTTCTCTCTGACTCTCTGCTTCCCTCTCTACTCTCCATCTCTACTTCTCTCTCTCCTTCCCTCTCTACTCTCTCACCTCTTTCTCCTTCCCTCTAATTTTCTCTATCTCCCCCTCTCTCTCCTTCCCTTTATACTTTTCTCGATCTCACCTCTCTTTCTCCCCCTCTCTCTCTCCCTCTTGTTGTGACCTTTTCACACATCGCCCCATTCAAGATGGGGACCCCCTATTTATTTTTTTTGCTCCATTCTGGTCTTTTGGCTTGGGTTTTTCTCTCTCTCTCTCCCGCTCTGTCTCTTTTCTGATTTCTGCCTTTCGAGGGGTTGTGCCCGTCAGTGAGTTTAAACGTGAAATTGACCAAGTCTGGAAATTAGGGTTTCATTTTTCCTAGTCAGTCCAAGGTCGAACGAAGTCAATAAATTGAAAATTGAGCTTAACATTGTTGTCAGCATGTTTCCAGCCGACTTTCAGCAAGTTTTCATCAGATTCTGAGCTACTTACTATTTTTAGTAAGTGTGCAATTACAGGCAATCCTTCAACATTTTTGAGATTCCGACAGTCACACGGCATTCAGAGCGCATCAGGCTACTCGTATTCAAAATTTGAGCGAAAACAGACAACTTACTATTTTTAGCAGTCTAGCTTCCGGGACAAATTTCAGGGTTCAGATGCAGAGTTTTTCTTTGCATGTTGGCATATTCCTTCTGGGTTTTTCAAGACCTTCGCGATGATATAACATGCAAAACAAGACGACCACTTTCAGAATTCAGTCTTCCAAGGCTATTTTTAGGGTTTGCATGTCAGGGTTTCTTTTGCATGTCGGATGATTCCTGGTGGGTTTTTCGAGAGCTTCGCGATGGTGTGACATGCAAGTGGAGATACTCACTCAGTAAGGAACTTGCTATTTTTAGCAGGTGTGTCCCGGCAGCCGCTTCCCAGCAGTTCAAAATTACAAGCTGATCGCAGTGCCACAGAAACGAGAGCAAACAGAGATCTTTTGGTACGCATGCAGAGCGAATTAGGGTTTCCAGCTTCGGGACCCAAAAAGAGGCATAAAAGGTCAAAATCTTCAAAAGCCGGTGTAAACCACCGCGATCAGTATTCTTCAAGCTATCCGCTGGTGAAATTTGAAGTCAAACGGAGCACTTACTATTTATAGTAAGTCAGTTTGGAAACTGGCTAAAAATAGTAAATCAACTGCATGCGTTGATGTTGACAGTAAGGTCACGTGGTGAGGAGCGCCTCATTAAAATTTCAAATCAATCGGAGCAATGGAGCTATCAGAAACAAGAGGTTACTATTTATAGTAAACCACCTTCAGAAACAGGCTAAAAATAGCAGGGTGACTAAAAGTGGCAGTGTCGACAGAACAAAAAGGCTATGAGGATGTAGTGTGCAAAGTTTAAGGCCATTCCGAGCTTCAGAGGTGCAAAATTGAGAAGGCTTACTATAAATAGCAGGGCATGAAATACTAGCGAAAAGCAATGAAAAAATTCTAAGTCTGGAGCTTCATCCTGCAGCTATGGCAGAATGCGCCCAAGTGAGTGAGGAGACATGGAAAATTTTAAGTTTGAAGCTCGTCCTTCAGCAGGGGCAAAATGCGCCCAAGGTGCAAAAGTCAAAGAGAAGTCAACGAAGTTATCCTTCTCATCATGCAAAATGCGCCCACCTTGAAGAGGAAAAGGTTGAAAAAATTGTCTAAGGCATGAAGATATCCTTCTCACCCCCCAAAATGCGCCATCCTTCATGCATGTTAAAATGCGCCCAAAGGCAAAGAGGTCAAACAAGTCAACATTTTTTATCCTTCACATGCATCAAAATGCACCCAGGTTGCAAGGGGGTCAACAAGTCAAACAAGTTCGTCCTCCTCAAGGGGCAAAATGCGCCCAAACTAGCTCAAGTCAAGACAAAAAATTGGAATACGAAGAGTCATCCTCCTTGCATGCCTAAATGCGCCCAAGTTAGGATGGTAAAAGGTGAATAAGAGTGATAAATAAGGTAAAAAGTGAGTAAAAAGGCATGGTGAACACAAGAAATTTCCTAAGGCGTGATTTTCTCTCAAGGGTGTTATATGCGCCAAGGGTGATGGGAGTTATAAGTGTTAAAGAAAAATGCTAGGCGTGTGAGGTGTTGAGAGTAAAGTGGCTAAGGCGTAATTTTAAATTCTTCTATGTTGGGCGCCTAAGGTGATGAGTAAGGAATTTCATCAAAGGCGTTAGGAATTTTAATCAAAATTGCCTTGCAAGTGTGAAATAAAATGCAAGTGGCAAGCGAAAATAAAATGTGCCAGACGTCTTCTCGAAATCTTTCTAAGTGAAGTTGATACTTTTCTCACTGGCAGGCAAATAAAATTTTCTCTAAGGCAAATTCTCAACGTGCGAGATGATTTAAAATATTTTCTAAGGCAAATATTTTCTTCTTAGAAAATACGCCTAGAGCTCAAGGTGGTGAAATTTTTCGAAGCCCGAACAAATTTTCTCAACAGTGATGAAATCAGAGGTGGATGATAATGCAGATGAATTCAAACTTCTCAAGTTGGAGCAACACAGAATGATCACAGGCGAAGAATGAATTTAAAATGGTGAAAATAATATTTTTCTAAGGTTCAAAATTCAAAAATTAAATGAACCCGTTCGTTGGGTACCCATGGATTTGAAGCATTCTGAAGAAAATTTTCTTCTGGGTACTGAACATTCGTGATGATAGATGGATTTCCAAGTCTTTTGAACTTCGCCGACACTTTTTCAGTGAAGAATTTAATCAGTGCTCAAATTGTGAATTTTCCTAAGGGAGAATTTAAAATTTTCTAAGGCAATTTGAATAAAATGTGTTTTCAGAATAAATTCTCTGAGTGATGAATTTGAAGTAAGTTGCCTAAATGATTTTGATCAAAATCTTCGAAGATGAATTTTCCAGAAGTAATGAAGAGTTAAAATTCGAATTAGTATGATAGAGCTCCGGCTGGTGAACTAAAAGGATGAGTTTAAATTAAATTTTTCGAAAACAAATTCAAAGATGCCAGTCAAAGTCAAGTTTCTAGAAGAGCAAGATTCCCGACGTCGAGAGACAAGTGTCAGAAATACCAGAGGGAAAATTCGAATTCTTGAAGTGGAGTAGTGGAAGTTAAATGCACTGGCTAAAAATGGCTTCTTCTAGAATTCGATTTTGGGCTATAAAATGAAGAGATTTCTCACTTGTTTTCACAGCTGAAGAGGTCGAATTTGCTCTAAGTGAAGTGTTGCAGTGAGTTGTTGCTTGAGGAGTTCGAAGTTTGAAGTTGCTGGAGCTGCTAAAGGGGACGCCTTGAGTTGCTAAGAAGTGCCATTGCTGAAAGACAAGAGGGGCGCACTTGATGATTACCAAAGTCTAATTTGTTGCTGAAGTTGTGGCTGAGGTGCAAATTCAATTCATTTGTTGCTAAGAGTTGAGGTTGCCAGTGGTAAGGACGCCTTGAGCTTGCTGAGAGATTGAAGGGTGCTAAGTTGTGAAGTGCGCACTTGCTGGTGCAAAATACAAGCTTATTAAAGTTGCTGATTGACATTGGTTAAAGGTGCTGAAGGCTGAAGTCTACTTAGAAATATGTTCTAAGTATTGAAGTTCAAACTTATTGGAAAAGAAGAAGCTGAGGTTTGCAAACACGAGAGTTATTGCAGCTTCTAGAAGTCAACTGCAGCCCCTATGCAATGTCTTATTTTATTTTTATAAACTAAATTGCTGATGAATGTTCATTGTTTGCAGATGGCTGAGGCAAGGACGAATGGAAAGGACAATGGTGCCTCCAGGCAGGCTGTGATCAAGAAGCTGAGCAAGACGTTCATGCCGGAATCAAAGTTTATTTCAAAGTTGGGCAAGTTGACGGACACCAACCTGGGCTCCATCAACCTAGAGACCTTCAAGAACAGAATGTTTGGAATTGGAAGTCATCGGCCTTCGACTACTTCGCATAATATTATTCGAAGTGGGTTATATGCAGCTGCTGGTTTCCCACTAGCCATTCAATGTTCGGAACTGATGATGGAGTGCGCCAATTACTATGAGAAGGATCACCGGTCGATCATGTCACCAGATGGCCAAGTGCTAGCCAATCTTACTCCAGCAGCCATTGGTGAGGCTTTCGGGATCCTGGTGCACAGAAATATGATCTACAAATCCAGAGAACGAGCTGAGCGTATGTATGCTTCTGCTTTTGAGCGATGCATGGATACAATTAACACCCACTGGATGACCACTCCCAAGCCTTCTTGTACAAAGTTGCCAAAACAGATCATAGCGGATGACTTGAAGCAGGAATATTGTGACCTCATCATGATACTGAGTCGGGTTGGAGGTTGTGCACAGTCCTTCATTTTTGAGCCTTGGATGTTTTACTACATCAATCTCGTGCTGGAAGGAAAAGACTATGTCAATTGGGCCGAAATGATAAGTGATAATCTACATGAGCAGCTCCTGGGCCTCCGAAGAACGAAGACATTTTAAATGAGCTCCTACATTATCTATATGTTGGCACAGATGACGAAGTACAGGGGGATCTGTTATAAGGAACCTGTTGGTTGTGGCTCCCACCAGTTTAAAATATATGATGCCTGTCCACAGTTGCATCTGGCAAGCACAACCCACTGCACGCGTGTCAACGATTCCTTCACCATGTATATCACGAGGCTGCTTCAGGAACGGTTACATCACAGAATCTCGAGGGAGGCCCAAGAATTAATTGAAAGGTACGGGTGTTGGTTCATACAATTTCCGAGATTTTCTTACGTTAGGCTGCAAGGTTTCTCATCATACCCATATAGGCTGCCTAAGTACCCAACAGATAGAGTTTTAATGCTAGAAATATCTAGGCAACTGCTTGCCTTTGATAAAATTCAAAAGAAGAAGGAGGAATAGAATTTCCAATTGTCATGGGCAACTCGAATGAGGTATGTCCTTCAATACAGGCAGCTAGAGAGGCTGAAAGTGAACTTCAGTTTTATCATTTCTCATATCATACAAGTCGACAACACTATGACCCGCATCATAACATCAAGTGGGTGTTGTCGGAAGAATTTAAACATAAGGCCACCATTGAAGATTATTGGGCTGATGCAGCAGATGAGATTGAAGTGAGGAAAAGGATGTTCTCTCGGTTGCCTATTACTCTGATCAGGGAGTGTGAGGTAGTTCCGGTTCCGGACCAGGTCAATGAGGATATGGATGTTGTTCATCCGGATTATGCAGCAGTTAGAGATACTCCACTTCCACCTCCCGATTGGTCAGAGCCCGAGGTTGCAGATTTAGACACCCTCTCTATCCAAGTCATGACATTCACTAGAGCATGGGTTGATAGGCGAGTAAACAGGTTGAAGAGTAGGTCAATTGCTTTGACTTACAACATGATGGGAGACCACAGGACGCCCACCACCAGTAGAAAGAAACAGATTACACGAGGCCCAGAGCCCAGAAAGAAAGAGATAGTTCGACAGGAGCCTACTCAGCCAGAGCCTCCATGAGTCACAGTGGCAACACCCTTGGAGACACGTTCTCCAAGCATACGGGAGGTCTCTTTATTTGCTGATCAGAGGATTGCATTGAATCAGGTGCAAGTAGTACAGGATAATATTCAGCCTCCACGGAGAGAGTCAGTTGGCCAGAGCGTCAACGCACCTGTTAGGGTTGATCAGCAGGATGATGAGGGGACTATTACTGACCCTCAGTTTCAGCAGGAATTAGAGGCGGCCATGAACGATGATAATGATATAGTGTCAGGTGATACTCAGCCACTTGAGGACGATGAGCCTCGCCAGAATGATGAAGAAGTTGAGCAGGTTAGAGAAGTCGAGGCACAGGAGTAGCGGCCCTTCGATATACAGTATGATGTGCCCGATTGGCTTAAGGACAGAATGAGAAGAAGCCCCAGTGAGGAGCTTGATCCAGCAGTTGAGATGGAAGAATTTTTGAACAGGATCAGTGCACCTCCACAGAAGAAGAAAGCAAGGAAATTTTCGAAGATATCCACGGAAGGGCATGGTTCCCGTACTCTTCATGTAGTTGTGCCACGAGTTGAATGTGACCGAAATGAAGCAATGCCAGAAAATTATGTGGTCACGACTTTGGATTTGGGACGCCCCACTGGTGCTCAGATCGTAGAGGAGTGTGATAACTCCTTCCTTGCCCTCAAGGATAGATTATTCAAGAAAGAAGGGAAGTATAAGAAGTTGAAACGAGAACACAAGGCCTTAGTTGGATATGTACAGCAGTTGTCTCGTTCTCGAGGGCAAGATATTCCAGTGATAGAGCCTCCGATGGATATACCTCGGGAGTCGATCAGCGGCTTGGTAGAGTTGGGAAAGATGGCACAGGAGGCAGATAAATGGGTCACAGGAGTGCGTGCTGAGACGGAGAAGTTTATGGAGGATCTTGCTTTTGCTTTTCAGCAGGCCTCTAGTGTTTTAGCACGGATGGAGGTAGTGGATCATGCTTGGGGCGATGCCTCTATCTATCAGAGCAAAGTTATCCAACGTCTTGAGGTATTGAGGCATGTGCCATTACGATTACTGATTGATGGAGGTGTCATTCAGGAGAATGACCAGTATGATTTCTCTAGGTGGTATTCTTCGGCTATCACAGGGCGTGGTTTCTTCGATGCGGCACAGGCAGATTCAGCTAGGGTACATAAAGCTATGGCCAACATCATAGATGGAGTTCAGAATACTTTTGAGGCCATATTTGCTAGGCGGCTGAATCCAGATGAGATAAGTGGTGATAATTTGAGGGGTTTGCTGGTGCCTTTCTTTGCAGATGTTAAGACCTTTGTACAAGATGATTTCGAGAATACTGCTACTTTCTCCACTTTGATCCAGAACACACAGGATTCCTTGGCTGCTTGGAGAAAGTCTTGTACAAGCAAGGCATGAGCATTCAGTCACAGTGTTAGAGTTTCAGTTAGATTGTGTTCCACCGATTTCAGTTCAGGAGGTTGAGGCTGTGCTTCGCAGATTCGTGGAGTTGGCAGTCAGAGAGAAGGCAAGTGGGAACGCACTACTGGACGAGGATCTTCTAGAAGACTGAATGGGGACATTTATTACCTTTACTATTTTGGGAGTGAGTGGAAATCTTTGATTCATTTAATGTACCACTCCCTATTCTGGCAGTTTTTAGGGTTAGGGCTGAGGTGGCACGATTCTGGCCACTCTATTGATTGTAACCCTAGCCGTCTTTTGGGACTTGGCTAGCTATATAAAGGGGGAGTCCCCCTCATTTGTAATTCATTAGATCAGGCATTAGCATTAGAGCTAGAGATTGGAGAGATTGCATAGTAGAGCATAGTAGTCATTTTGCTTAGCATAGTGTGGAGAAGAAAGAAAGTTTTCCCTTTGAAAACTTTTGAGGAGATTGTTGTGTAATACTTTTCATGATAATAGATCTTTTCATTGATGGTGGAATTCGTCTTGTCACGAATAGCTAGCAAGGTCTCTTCTTCCTTTTGGATCCAAGTAGCTTAATTTCATGCAAGTAGTTTACTTTGATGTGTGGTGTTTTATTGAGGTAGCTTCACTTTATTCCATACCAGTAGCGGCTTGTTGATGATAAGTCCGCCTTGCGTGGTCAACTGGACATTATCTTGAGTTTAACTTCGGTTGTGGTTTGCATGCTTATATGCGTCGTTTTGATGGTGTATGTATGTTAAATTATAACTTGAACATCTTTTGCTATCCCCTTGAAGATTGCACCAATTTTACTGAGGCTGTCCGACGTGAGGCTAGGTGAAATCTAGTTGAAGTCTATTGAAACGAAGCCCCACATATCCTGCATTTTAGAATAGAACATAAGTTTCTTAGGCCCCAAACTCTTTTACTTTCCGCACATTTCTGATTAGTTTTAGGAACACAAGCTACATTGCCAAATCATACACGCAAGAATCCCCTTCAAAATCATATACCAACTGCTAACTGCAAGAAATCTGAACAATTGTGTAAGTCCCCTCGTAAGAACACAGCAATACACATCAACCAAACTGGGTCTATTCGCACTTAAGGA
>VDFB02027490.1:0-15175 GCA_007258455.2 Sequoia sempervirens | reverse complement strand
CTCAAAATTTAATGTGGTGTAGCATTGGAGTCATAATACCATTTCTCATGCATACAACACTAGAAAAATCTGCAACCACCACAACCAACCCCGACACCCTTACCGTTGCCTAATCCTATCCTACCTAACCATTTCTTGCTAGGTCGAAAGGAGTATGATCTTTTTGAGCAACTTAGGAATAATCTTGCTAAGAAATCATTGTGGGACCTTATTCAAGCCTCCCCTCACTATCACAACATGATCCAAACAACCTTACAACAAGTTACTTCCCCTTCTATTGTGCAACCAAATGACATAGCAGCCCTAATTCACATATTGGACACTGACATTATTTTCCACCAAAGTGAAATCCCCTCTTTGGAAGTGCAAAAAAAAATGAAGCTTTCATAATAGTATCTCAATACAAAAAAATTGGCATAAAGTGAACCCTTGTTGATAATGACTCCACTCTTAATGTGTGTAGTGTAAATCTTTTGGATAGACTTTGTGTGGATAAATAAGAAATTAAACCTGATTCCTTGACTATCCATGGATTTGACAATGTCGTAAAATAACCCGTTGGTGTGATCACTTTGCCTCTTATAGTTGGGAAGGTTACATTGGATACACCAATCCATGTTATGCCTAACGATATTTCTTATAATCTCATTTTAGGCCGACCATGTATTCATGCAATGAATGGCATGCCTTCTACTCTTCATCATAAAATGAAATACATCCACAACAACACAGTCCACACAGTCGACACTGATCCTGAGCCTTATAGTGTCTTACAACTTGATAAAAACAAAGAAAATCCCTTGAACACATCAACATCAACGACACAAGTGGAAATCGTTCAACAAAAAGACACACAACAACATATGGAACAAGTCATGAAACTATTAGAAGATGATTGGGGTTCCTTGGATTTTGAACAGGAATTCATGGGCGAGTACAAGATCATACAAACAAATTCAAATAGGGGAAATGAGAAAGAAGACGACCCTTTGAAAACATCCACCTCAACCACTTTAGATAATGCAACAAACTACACAACCACCTTTGAAAATTCTTATCACCAACCACTAACTAATCCAAAAGCAATGAAAAAGCTTTATGGAAAAGGGTATGAGCTTACGAAACAACTTGGCTATAGTGGAAAAGGATGTGGTGCTAATGAACAAGGTATCTACAACCCTATAGATCCTATCACACAACAAACAACTTATGGTCTTGGTTATTGTCCTTTAATAAAAAATTTCAAGCCTTCACTCAATATCAACACTATCACAAATAATTCATCAAAGCCAACGCTAACCATAGTGCATCCTGAACTCATCAACACTAGTGGTATTAAAAATCATTATCTACAAAACATGACACAAACAATGAACTCTTTGCTTAATGTCAATGCCATCTCACAAAACACTAATCAATTGAATTCGTTAGTTTTTACACCCTCCTATACAGGAGAGAAAAAAATCTCACAATATGTAGAGTCTTGCATAGGTATGACATCTTGTACATCTAAGCAAGAGATATCTTTATCTATAGGACCACTTTCTCCCATTGATCAAGAGGGTATCTTGTCCAAACTTTTGCAACATCACTTCATATCCCTTCCTCCAAGAACTCGAAATAAATGCTATTACAAGACCTCATTTTTTTCCTATCATAGAGTTCATGGTCATTCCACTAATGAGTTTAAGGATTTGAGTCATAAAATTCAACATTTTTAGGATTTTGATGTTCTTCGTTATATAGGGGCACCTAATTCCTCTAATTGATATTGATTTTCACTCTTTCCTACATTTCATCAATCATTTCAGCTAACTTATGTCCTACACTAAGTGGGGACAAGGGGTTTGATATCCTTGTCCTCGTATGTCACTTGTCATTTCCTCTTTTCACTAGTCATTAAACTTTCATGAACATATAAGAGCAAGCTTGGGATGTGGAAAATATGTCATAAATTGGCTCACATATGACATACTTCCTTTTTCATGATGTAGCTTCTCGAAAACATATGACTTGGCATAGGTATTTCTAAGTAAACTCTCATGTCTTTCCTTCTTCTACGTTAAAGCAATTGCTCATAGTAATGGTGTTCACAACTGCTTTAAAGTGGGGGCATACATCACCACTCACATTTCATTGTGCAATTTATTTCTTCTGGCGATGTGTCCTTTCCTTGGTGGAGTCATTGCACTTGATTCCCTCCAAGAGCGTGATACTTCTTTTGACACATCCTCTCTTGGAAACATTAAGCATGATGTTCCCTAAGACAAGACCTTGCACGAACTAAGCAAAATCCCTTCAATCACACCTTACACTATTTTTGCATTTTTGACAATTATTATATAGCCGCCTTGCATAATGTATCTTGCATGCCTGTGGTGCCATCCTATTTATCTATGAGTGTCAAGCATACAAATTTTTTCTTACCTCATAGAGCTCAAAGATTATTTTCATTATGGTTCCTTACTAAAGTTATCAGGAGGTGGGTATGTGCAGGATCATGGTACGCCAAAAAGTGGCAATATTTGTAGGGTATGTGGTTGATGACTTCTTTTTCACCCAAAATTAATGAAATGAAAAGGGTTTTTAGAGTAGATTCTCAGCTTTCCAAAAATATAAATTATGATTTAATTTGAATTTAATAAATAATTATTATTCATTTTCTATTAGAATTAAGACTAAAGTCCTGATCGATAGGCTGATTGAAAAACATCTATAACTTTCAAATGGTATCATATTTTTTGAATCCAAAACATGCGTCACATTCTATGCTTCACATACTATAGGATTAAAAAAAGAAAAATTAAATTTCATGAAGTTTTGACCAAGTTAAGGTGGTCGGATAGATGAGTTTTATATTTTCTAAAAGTTGTAATAAAAATTCATATTAATTATTTACTTGGAAAAAAATTACAAAAAAATATGCATCACATCGGACATGAGTCCTCTACTTATATATAAAATCTTACAAAAAATATTATCATTTTATTATGGTTAGGGTGGTCAGACAAACACCTACTTCTTATTTTTTCCACTGAAATTTAAGTGCTACTGCATTGAAATTTCAAATTTTCACCAAATAGATTTTATTTATTTTTAAATAAACCTAGTATTTTAGAAACTGCATTCAATTTTCTACAAATTCTATTCTTAAATATTTTTGAAATAATATAGATAACTTATTCAAATATTTACGTCAAGTAGCCTAACACTGATTTTTCTGAAATTTTTGCCACTTAAGGGCCTGTTTTTTGCATGATGATCCTGCACATACCCAGGTATAACTTTGATATGGTTGAGTGGGATAGCCCATTCTGAGGCATGAATTTTCCCTGTAGCCACCTTGTGGATTTCTCACCCCATAGACAACTAGAAGTTTCGTAGCCCCAGAGTGAGTATACTTAGGACTTCTCACCCAATGGACAACCAAGTGTTTTGTCACCTTAGAGTGAGTATGCATTTTTGGACAAACAACCTAGATCTGATCCACAACGTGTTAGAAAAATAGTCAAAGCTTGATCCACCTTTTCATTTTCATCGTTCTCCTCCTCCTAGTTCTTTCCATTGTATGAATGTGTATCTTGATTTCATGCATATCATTCACCCTTGTGCATGCCCTCTTGCGCTTATGTTAGTTTGGCATAGGATCTTAGATCCTAGGGGTTTGATTGCTTCATTTATCTTTGTTATCCTAGACCATCTGCATTGGTATGATTGGACCTCTTTTGAATGTCTACATTAGTGTGAGTTTGAAGCAAGTTCATCCTCTCACTAAAGTGGGGGATAAATGTGTTGGTATGTGGCGACTGATCATGCTATACTTATATTCCATGGTATACTGTACACCCCGGCCCCTTGTCCTCGCCGGGGTCCAGGGCTAGGCTGGGCCCCGGGAGGGGGTTTGGGGGTAGCAACCCTCGAAAAGTGGGGGGTTGGTGGCCCACCTTGAGTTGGTGAGGCCTGAGGGTTTGGGTAGCCCTAAAAATTTGCCATTTTTTTTAAGTCACAATGATGAAAAGGAAAAATCTCCGAAAAAGAAAAAAAATGACTTTGTAAAACCCTAATTTTGGAAGCTTCTAAAAGCTTGTTAAAAGGGGTTGGGATGGGGGTTACAGTATGATGAAAAACGTGATTATTCACAAGATTGTAATAGGTTTTGCGCTGGATAATAAAAGTATTGGATGGCTGCAGTTTGGTGGATGTAGCCTAGATTAGGTGAACCACGTTAAATTCTTTGTGTTATGATTTATTCTGTGCATGTTTTAGTTTCTCTGTTTATTATTTAATCTACATTTAACTGTTAGATATCTACCATCTCTAACCCTAACAAAATGTACCATAGAAAAAAAGAAAACTTGCTTGACTTGGGGAATAATTTATGATAAATTGGACTTAATGAGGCCTTGATTCAGTGTTGTGAGGTGTTTCACACATCCACACTAGATCTCAGACCCTTACAAATTGAATAACATGCATTTATCAATGTCTTGTAAAGGTGTTGTAAAGTGTTGTAAAATATTTGCATGCCTCTCTAGACTTAATGAAACTATCTTCCCTTAATTCAACATTATAAAATGTATTTAATAGCATTATTACACTAATCTAGAAGGCTTGTAAACTAAAATTAACTTTAACCTAGTGTAGTAATGTGATTTACACATTCACATTGGTTCTTGTGCCTTTCTAGATTATGTGGACCTCATTTTAGTGTTGTAAAGTGTATTTAATCACACTTTCATATTGAATCATATGTCCCAAGCCCTAATTGACCTTAACATCATCATTAATAGGCCCCTATGACCCCATATTGTGCATCCCAAGGAAATATTTGATGAAATAATTGATAAAGTCACTATATAAACATGATTTTCTTATCTCCCAACAATACAGCTAGCAAATGGACCCCTCTGGGACTAATTCACCATCTGTGGTGAATGAGTCCCTACCTAGTGGGACTAATTCACCCAAGGTGGTGAATGAGTCCCTGCCAAGTGGGGCTGATTCACCCAAGGTGGTGAATGAGTCCCTGTCAGGTGGGACTGATTCACCCAAGGTGGTGAATGAGTACCATTTGGGCCATTTTTTACTTTTGAGCAAGAAAAATTAGGTTTTAAGTTCAAATTTTCTTCATGTTGGCCTTAGGGATCCAATTTACAGGCTAATAAGGTGAATTTCCTATAAAATCAAGTCTCTAAGCCCTAATTCATAATTTCTTAACTCATTCACAACTCATTCTTCATTTTTCTTCCACTTCAAGTCAAGCAAGTTAGGGTTCTATCACTCTAAGTCATCAAGAAAGCTTCCAAAGACATTTAAGGGAAGAATCTATTAGATGTTGTGGTTGTGTTGTTCATATGTGTTTTTCATTGATGTCAACACTATTAGCACTGATGTATTGAATGTTGTATATGTCGAGGATATTGAGAAAATTGTAAAAGAAAGTGTTACAGGTTCCTAGTGATCAGTGAAGGTCATGAAGGTGTCGAGCTCAGTACGTTGATGATCAGTCATTATGGAATAAAGAGTTTATTGATGTGTGTATCTAGATTATCCTCCAGAAGTTTTAGAGGTTTGCATGAAGATTTGGTCTTGTTATGGATAGTTGTGTTCTATCAGTGTTTATGTGGTTTCAATTACTATTCCTGATTGAAGTTGGTATGATTCTAGTAATATCAGTTTCTATGGATGTCTCTCTATTGTTTCTTGATGCTCGTGGATATTTCTAGATCATCCTCTATCTTTGTTTCACATGTGCATTGATTGGTGTGCTCGTGGTCGATGATTTTCCTCTTATGTGTTTAGTTTTGGTGTTCTTGGCCGACATGGTGGTTTTAGTGTGTTGTGGATCCTTGAAGATTAAAATTTGGATGTTTGGTGCACTCGAGGAGGTTTTTTTAAGTTTTTATTACATTGTGGTTGATGGTGTTTGATTCGCATTGAAATTTATTTGTAAATTTAGGCCGACATTATGTATATGTTTTATATTTTGTTTTGGCCAATGAAGTTGTTGATGTAATTCATTTTATGGATATATAAGAGCGATTGTTTGTTCAAATTGAAGTGTGTGCAAGAAGTGCTAGTGTGAAGTGTGCAAGTCTTGTGTGCGAATATTGTTTAGATCATTCAAAGGCAAAGAAGAGTGTGAAGAAGAGTGAAGAAGGTTGAAGAAGTGTCCATATGCATAACTGGAACTATAACATGGCATTAACAGATGTTATTTTCTCAGTTCATAATCTGGATGGTTTTAATCTAAATATTTCTTGGGAAGTGAGCCCTATTGTAATTGAGCAGTGAGCTCTAGGAAATGTGCCTGAATGCAAGTGCATTCCCATTGATACTTCTTTATACTTTTAACAATGTATAATCTTGTGGATTGACATCCACCATGGTTTTTCCCCTAACAGGGTTTCCACGAAAAAAAATATTGGTGTTCTTTATGTGTCTAATGTGTTGATTGTTTATGGTTTATTGTTCATTCATCAGATCTGAGATTATACTTAAATTAAGTTTAAAAAGTTAAACATTCTGTGACAATTGATTCACCCCACTCTCTTAGTTGTTTGTCCTTGTTTTACCAACAAAATTTTCATCTTTTGTTACAAAAATCCAAGATCAATCATCATTACATTCTTTTCTCATTTTGGTTTAATTACCTAAAAGGGGTTTGACCAAGGCAAACCCCGATGCCCTAAAATTCAAGATTTCTCCCTCTTATCTTGTGTGTTTGAAAATTTATGCATCTTGGAAGCTTGAAAATCATTAAGAATAAAGTTATAAAGTTGTTTAATTCTTCTCTTCATTGTCTAAGGAAAAATATCAACAAACAGTCACTTTCAAACTTAGAAATCAGACTTTTAGAGGTGGACACCTATCAGGAACCAAAGAGCATATTAGAGACTTCAATTTCCACTTTTAGATTTTTAGAAATCAGAAGTGGACTGATTCACCATGGATGGAGAGTGAGTCCCACTACCAAGCCAAAATAGGGTTTTCTATAGTTTTGGATACCCATTTGTCTGAAGCGGGTTCCTCAACAGTTTCTCAAAAGTAGGACTAATTTTCCTTGAATCGCGAATGAGTCCTAGTAGGCCAAATTTCTAGCATCAACAACATTCCAGATGTCATTTCTAGTCTCCAACAATTTCTCAAGTGCACACCTTCAGTTTAATCCATTTCTATTACAATTTACCTTCATTTCTAGATCATTTAGTTTATGTTTGCATACTACGCTATGTTTTCAAACACATCATATTTCTTTGGTTTTGTATAAATAATCAATCAATTTTATTAGTTTGTTACACTTAGATCATTTCATTTAGGCATAATTTTATCATACTTGTATTAGTTTGAGTGAACCACCTAGATTTTGGTGTGGGATCTATCTCTTTCCATTAGGTGAAAGACCCTAATTAAGCAAAAGAGACATAGCATTCCACACCCATAAATTTTACAGTTCTATTAGGTAAGAGGGTGTTCTATAAACCTTGCATAAGAAATAATTATTTATATATTATGTATCCTTGGATACATGTTTAGCTACATTAAATACTTAATGGTGTCTAAATTTAAATTTATCTTGTAACAATGGTTATATATTTATGTGTGGGATACACATTGGAAAAATATTTATAATTAGGAAAACCTAGTACAAAAAAAATTGAACATTAAGTTCAATGGTTTTTTTCTCTCATGGTTTTGAGACATGTGGTTTATCTAATACACTTGGTGGTTTTATGTAAGCTATATTCTATAAAATAAATCACATGTTTAGTAGTTTGGTTGGATATCGTAACCTTTGAAGTTGGTTGTGATTTGTATTGAGCTCTCCTAAGGATTTCATATGTCAATCAAGGTACGGGATGTGTTTTTGTATGTTTACCTATCAAGTTTGGATACATGGAGGATTCATGAAATAATTAGATAAGATTTATGCCTTATAAGTATTCATTGATAATCTATAAGTAGACAGTAATATTTTTATTGTTGAATCATACATTGAGTGTGGGTACTTTTAGAGTTTAGTTTTTTTTTTATTGTTAAGTTTTTCCCATGATTTACCTTGTGGGTATGTGCAGGATCATGATAGGCCAAAAAGTGGTGATATGATGGGTATGTGTAGGGTATGTGGTTGAAAAAAAAATTTACCCAAAATTCATGAAACGAAAAGGGTTTTTAAAGGAGATTCTAAGCTTTCCATCAACATAAATTATGCTTTACTTTGAATTTAATAAATAATTATTATTCATTCTCTATTTGAATTACAACTAAAGTCCTTATTGATATGCTCATTGAAAAACATTTATAGCTTTCAAACGGTATCACATTTTCTAAATCTGAAACATGTGTCACATTCTATGCTTTTCATACTAGAATATTAGAAAAACAAAATTGAACTTCATGAAGTTTTGACCAAGTTAAGGTGGTCAGACATACAAGTTTTTATATTTTCAAAAAGTTGTAATAAAAAATTCATAATTAATTATTTACTTGAAAAAAATTACAAAAAAATATGCATCACATTGAGACATGAGTCCTCTACTTATATCTAAAATCTTATTGTGATACCTTGGAATTCCTACTGCTCTAAGAGTGTAAAATAACTAAGAAACATGAATAACAAAATACCAAGGACACCTCAAGATTAGCAAAAAGAGCAGTTCAACGAAAAGGAATGCAAATAAAATGAAACACAAATACTTTTACCTCCCTTGTTGTTGATACCTCTTTGATTGGCCCTTGTTTGGATTGGTTGTGTGCTCCTTAGATGATAGATTGAATGACTAAAATGCAAGCTTCAATATGCAAAATGATGAACAAAAATGGCTAAATGATTGAAAAGGCTTGAGGATTCAAATGGACAGCAAGTAGTTACGAGAGTGCAAAGTGTTGAGAAAGCAAATGGGCAGCATGTGGGTGCTCAAAATAAAAGTGTTGGAAATGCCCTTGAGAAGGGGGGATTTATAGAAGAATTTGAATTCTCTAGAGAATTCAAGGGTCAAGATTGATCCAACAAGGTCAAGATGAAGGGCTATGGTGGGTTGAGAACCCACAAGCCCTCACATCTTGACATGTGGAAGGTGAAGTGGACAAGAGGATATGAGGTGGAGATGAGTTGTCAAAAAGGTACATGAGGTGGAAAAGGACATGCACCTTGGGGGATGAGAGGATTTCCACAAAAAGGGGTTTCTTGTCCCCAAGTGGGAGTGAAAGGGACATTTGAGGAATTTTAGAATTCCTCAAAAATCTACATGGGAAAAGGAAAGGTGGTTGGGATATAAATGTGAATTAAAAATTCACATTCATAGGATGTCTAGAGGATAAAGGTGGGCTCCAAAAAGGTGGGACTTGGTCACATGTGGAGATTGTGACAAGTCCAAGGTGGGTCACATGTAGGTGTGACAAGTCTAAAGGATGCAAAGCCTTGGAAGGATGGAATGTGAATTAAAATTCACATATAAAAAGAAGGGAATCTAGGACAAATAAAAAGGAATTAAAAATTCCTTGGATAATGATTAGGCTTAATTAATCAGTAATTAGAGGATAAATGAGGATTAGAAGCCAACTTGCAAAAGTTGGAGGATGTGACACATCCTAATCAAGGATTAGGCATGTGCACATCCCTAATGAATAAATTAGGAGATGGATTAGGATTAGATGAAAATGACATGTGAGGAATTAAATAAATGTAATATTTATTTAATTTATTTGATGAAAAGAGGATTAAGGAGGGTAAGGTATTTAATTATTAATTAAATACCTTAGGGATTTAGCAGAATTAAAGATATTAATTAAATAATAGTAATATTACTTAATTAACTCGGATAAGAGGGTGTTTTAGACAAAAAGTGATAAATTTGGATAAATTAAGTGTCCAAATTTGGATGTCTACATTTTGCCCCTCTTTGAGATGGTGTTACGAAGTAACATCATTTCAAAGAATATTAAAACATAGAACCTAGAAGATGGTTAGATTGGAAAAGATGCCCCAGTCATCCAAAGGAGTGACTGGGAAGGGAAAAAGAAAATGATGGAAATTAGGGATGAAGGATGCCCCCTCGAGAGGACATGCGGGGTCAAGAGAACACGGGTGGGCTCTCGAAATAGATGATGTGATGCAAGGGGAGATGAGGAAGATGATGCAAGGTGATGGGAAGAGAGGGAAGGAGCTGATAGGAGATGGATGGAAAAAGCACAAATGGATTTGAGGACAAAAGGTGATGTTTCCCCAGTCAAGGTACAAGCCAAAATGGGTTGATGATGGATGGAGGGTTGTCAATGATGGAATTAAAGATCCCAAAACAACACGAGGATAGGGAAGGATACATCCCACTGAGTGGTATTGATGAGGGAAGGATTCATCCCAAAACACCACGAGGATAGGGAAGGATACATCCCACTGAGTGGTATTGATGAGGGAAGGATACATCCCAAAACAACAAGGGATAGGGGAGGAGAATACATAAGGTATTGAAGAAAGTGTTGTTGATGAGGGAAGGATACATCCCAAAACAACACCAAAGGGATAGGGGAGAATACCTCCCGATGATGATGATGATGAAAGTGTTGTTGATGAGGGAAGGATACATCCCAAAACAACACCAAGGGGATAGGGAAGGATACTAATGGATGATGATGATGATGGGTCAAGGCTGAGAACAAGACCAAGGATATGATTGGATGATTCGGGCTAAGTGGAATGGATGGGGATTGGATAGAGATGTGAGATAAGGATGAAGGATGAATGGATGGGGGAATACATGCAAGATGATAGAATAGAAAATGAAATGCAATCCTAATGCAATTTGCCATCTTCGGAGCACTGAGTTTTGCTATAGCATAAGACACCAAGTGCCAGGGTATGTGGAACCAAGGCGAATTAGTGTCTAATGCATAAAACAAACACAATAGACAAGAAGGCTACCCCAACACCCCAAAGTCACAAAGACCTTGGTCGGGTCAGGTATTGAGATAACCACAAGCACAAAAGGATGCCCCAGCATAAAACAAGACCTCAGAGATCTTGGTGGGTACTATGTGGGACAACCAAGAAGACACAAATAGACATAAAAAGATCAAGATATGCCCCTATGTTGACCAATCAAAACACACCATAATATGATGGATTATGGTGGCCTTGACA
The DNA here is from genome assembly GCA_007258455.2 of Sequoia sempervirens. NCBI lineage: Eukaryota > Viridiplantae > Streptophyta > Pinopsida > Cupressales > Cupressaceae > Sequoia > Sequoia sempervirens. The sequence continues at coordinate 4,035 of VDFB02027490.1, read as the reverse complement.
AGTGATGATAGGGAGCTCCAATGATAAACAAAAGCCAAAAAATCAAAAGATCGCAATCACTTTCAAATGTCCTTTGCCATAGGATCAAGGGGATAGATGGGATTGATGAGGTCTGTTAGGAAGGATACATCCTGTTGAGACCAAAGATGATGGATATTAAAAGATCGTTATGACGCGGGATGTTTAAAATTGATTGGATCTCATGATACAAGTGGATCTCATTTGTTAAGAACCAGCTAGATAAGGGCATAGCTTGATGGCAAGACACAAGGAAGACAAGAAATGGGACTGACAAAACCTAAAGACCTAGGGGCTCGGGGGCCGATTAAAGATTAGCCTTGCCTACGTGAAAGCACAGAGCCCTCATAGTTCGATGAAAGGTGGACGACTGACCAAGATGGAGACCTTGATGGATGGACAAAAGGAGAAAGACCGATGGTAGAAGAGCAAAGTGAAGATCGATGATGGAACCCTGGGGGTGGATCAAATGATCGACCTTGCCTACGTGAAATCGTAGGGGCAACGTAGTTCGACAAGACCAAAGGCAAACAATGGATAAAGGATGATAAGATGATGATAGGATAAGTCGATAAAAAGATGGGACCGATATGACAAGATAGGATAGACCTGTTGGATTGGATTGGATGATGATGATCACATAAAGCTCAGGGATGGGATAGTTATCCAAAGTAGTAAAATGACTTGGGGGGATGATGTGATAGATAGATGAGTGATGAAAAGTGATAGGAGATTGCAAAGATGTGCAAGAGAGAAGTAGGGGTGATGATGATTAGATAAATGGTATTAGGTTGCATGGGGGAGGCCTATAGCTAGATACCAATGACAAGGGATTGGGAGGTGGGATGAGATGGGATGAGGATAAAGATGAAAGATTAGATAAAGATATAGGATAGGGATGGGGGATGGGAGGGATTGTTTGGATGGATGGGAATATAAGTATTGGGAGATGAAAGGGATGCTAGAATAGAGGGATACGAAGATAAGGATGGGGAGATGGAAGGGATGCTATGATAGATGGATAGAGAGATGAAGGGATGTTATGATAGATGATTTCTCCAAGGACTATGTCACAAAGGAAGCAGATGCCCCCACTCTAGATATGTCATATATGATGAAGCATGAGGGACGTAAGATGAGTGGATGATAAGATAAAGGAGATAACTAGATGAGAATAGGATGGGTGACTAAGGAATATGATAGAGCATGGATGAAGGGGATGTATACCAATAGGTGTCCAAAGCATGCATAGATAGGTGCCCCTATTTTGATCAAGATCACAAGAAAGATGGAGGGAATGGGAGATAAATGGGATATGATGGTAGGATCACGAAGATAGGTGGGATGGGGGATTTATAGAGACGGATACTTGAGGAAGATGGGTGCATAGCTAGAAGCATAGCGGATGGAGGGAATGCATATCAGGAAGTTGCCCCCAAGTGTAGATGGGGATTTACGCATGAAACCTGTTTGCCAGGTTTTCATCATGGTACTTATCCAAGGCGCTTGTTTGCCAAGTTTTGACCACCATTGGATGGATTATTTCTCTTCACTTTTTTTTTTAAAACTTTTTGACCTTTTTTTTTGACTTTTTTGACTTTTTTGACTTTTTTGGAGTTTTGTGGATAGCAAGGGGATGAAAATGGGTAAGGATAGGGATGTTGATAAGGGGATTTATAAGACAAGCGATAAGGATATGGATGAAGGACTCAAGCATCAAGTCCCATACTAGGTAGTAAGAGCTCATTTTCGAACCGACTGTTGGATGTTGGTACAACCTTATGAGGATAAATGGATTATGCAAAAGGATGAATTAGGGGGATTTGATGGGGGAGATATGTGGGATAATGGATGGGATGCTGGAAAGGGTATGGATAGAATAATGGGGTGGATATAGGATGGGGAGATATGTTCATGACTAACATTGGCACATGTGGTGGTGGATGTGAAAAGATGAGAGGATTACTGGATGGAGAATGTGTGGATAATGGAGGAGATGGGGTGGTGAACTTTGGAACATAAGGACCCAAAACAAACTTAGGAGATGAAAGGGGTGTATGACTATCTTTTGGATTAGCAACTTTGGATGTTCTTACAGATTTTTCATTTGATGGCATTGCATCTTTTTTCTTTGGGATCCACATAGTTTTGATCTTTGCTTTGGTGGGCCTTTGCGGCCTATAGATTTGATTTGGATTTTGGATTTGGTTTTGCTTTGCTTTAACATGTCTTTTAGAAGGGACATGGGAAGCTTTTGATTCATGTGGATATTTGGATTTATGCATTTTTTCTTTAATAGCCAAAGTGCTTTTAGTATCAATGGCATGGGTGTGAGGAGATGGACGATGTGGAGTGATGGAGGTAGGAGTATGGGGATTATATGTAGATGGAGGATGTTTAGGTAATTGCCTTTGTTGATCCTAAATATGGGGTATGTGAGAGTGATGTTTATGATGGATGAGATGGATAGGTGATGAATGGATGAAAGGATGGATAGGACGAGATGGAGGAGGTGATTTTGGGATATAGGGGCCCAAAATAGATGTAGGACCTGGCATGGTAGATGGAGGATTAGAGATGGTAGATGGAGGGATGTAAGGACCCAAAATGGATGGAGCAGATGAGGGAGGAAGATGGACAGTTGTTTTGAGGTGATACGATAGAGGAGGAGGGATGGCCACATATGATCTGGTGGGGAAATGGGAAGAGCCAATATTTCTTTTGGAAAAGGCTCGTTGAGGACATCTAGAGGTTGTACCAACATTTTTGGATTGCAAGTCATGAGTAGTACATCCGAGACCTTGCAGATACAAGTGTTCTTTAGCTTGGATGGGCTCTATAATACCTTGCTCATGAAGGCCTAAACCTTTTTCTTGATAGTTCATTTTCTTGAGTATTCGATCTAGGATAGGATTTTTATTATTCTGGAAGAATGATGAGTTCATTATTAGGTAAGTGAAGAGGAGGGTTGGTGTATATGCTTTGTTTTTCTTCTCGTGGAGGAGACCACCATGGAGGAATGTGAGAGGACCAAGGATATGCTAAAAGGTGGGGATAGCACTTTTAGGCAAATGATGGGGATCAAGTGAGAAGGAGAGGATGGGATAGCAACATCAGGAGAGGGAGTAGGGCCATGATAGGATTTGTATTTGTGGTAGTAGGCTCATGCGATGGAGATGGAGATGGAGCGGTGGAATCTTGAATGATAAGGGGATCATGGAATGGAATGGATGGGGGACTGTGATCTTGAGGTGGACTAGATGGTATGGTAGGATCTTGATCTAGAGAAGGGGATATGTTGGCATGCTTTGGATTAGACTCATGGCATGACTCATCGTGTGTGGAAGGCATGGTAATGGTGTCTTGTTGGGACTCTTCAAGTGGGGAAGATGGAGGGACAGAAGATCCATGAGGTTCATTGGAATGGGTTTTGGTGCGCTACTAGGGTGGAGTGAATCCCATTAGATTTGGGTGGGGATCTAGGAGTAGAGGGAGTGGATTGGATTTGGGTGTCTTCGATGGGTTCAGTGGCTCTCATAGTGGGAGATGTGGGTTCAATGGATTTAGTGGGTTCAATGGTTTCAACGGTTTGCGCAGTACTTGGGGTGGTAACATCAATAATAGGTGTGGTAGGGAGAAGGGTCTCATCACTAGTGATCGTGGATGATGGATCGAGATGGCATGGTTTCATGACTTCAAGATGTGGAGTTGGGGATGGCTTCTTTGTAATGAGTCCTTGGAGAACTTCTGAAATGAAAGACTTGCATATGGTTGGCTTGGCTGGGGTGGTAGAAATGGATGAGGGATTATGGATTGGTGGATCAGTTAGATGGAGGAATGGGATTAAATGTAGGACCATGAGTAAATGGAGGATTAGGATTGGATGGAGGACTAGTATTGGATGGAGGGTTAAGGTAAGGATATTGGAGTGGTGAATTAAGATAGGGGGACATGGATTATGGATTAGGACAAGAGGATGTGGGGGATGGATTATAGTAAAGGTATTGGGATAATGGA
>VDFB02027489.1:0-33487 GCA_007258455.2 Sequoia sempervirens | reverse complement strand
AATGATAGATGAGTAGATGTTGTTTTAATGAATGATGAGATGTAACTGTAAATGAATGAATTGTAAATAAATGATATATGAATGAAATGTAAATGAAATGATGTATGGATGTATGATGTATCTAATGAAATGGAAATGAATGATGTAACATAACGTGCATATGATGTCATGAAATGAGATGTTTATTGTGAATTTTATGATGAGATGAAGAGATGATCTGATATGCATGCCGTTATGAAAATTGCATGTGTCAAGTATACTCAATCTTTAATAAGAAAAGATAACATTGTTTGTGAATGAACCATTGTAACTTGTGCCACCAGTACTCTGTAGATGTATTATTATGAATGCAATCTATGTTAACCATGCAAATGCCTATTTTATCAATACAAACCTAAGTGTCATTTCAATAATCATTTTATTCTGCTTTGTATCATCACTGAGCTTTATTTTAAAATGTTGAAAGTGAATACAAGCATCAATGATATGAGATAGACCAATGATGACCTGAGTATTTCTTTCATGATTTTTGATATTGCAAGCAAACACAAGCATCATGGTATAAGATAGACCAATGATGACCTGAGCATTTCTTGTGTAACAAACAAGAATTAATCATTTTCTTAAGTGAATTGGAATGTCATCCATGATACTTGGTAGAGCACTTCCCGCGACAATTCACAAAATAATAATGAATAACTCACAAATAGCAAACAAAGAAAAGGTATCATTCTTCTTCCTTACTTCTCTAGGTCAATACATCATCGAGTAGCTCCAAAGAAATGATAAGCAAATGATAAAATGAAAAGAACAACAATTCAAATTCTACTTAATGTATTTTCAAATCATTATTCAGATTAGATCATCAGTGTTTGGGATGTGTGTGCTGATGTGTGCATGATATTCCTAGATGTTTGACCAAATGATGTGACCTAAAAGACCTATCCTAGGGGTCTCGGGGACTGATCAAAGATTAGTCTTGCCTACATTATACTCGCAGAGACCACGTAGTTCGACTGACACAGACTCCACTTTTGACTGATGTAGACTCTATTTTTGTGTTTTTGATTTTATGATGTTTTTGGATTTTGACTTTTCTGATGTTTTTGGATTTTTATTTTCTGATGTTTTTGCATTTTGATTTTTTGATGTTTTTGCATTTTGATTTTCTGATGTTTTTGGATTTTGATTTTCTGATGTTTTTCGATTTTGATGTTTTTGGATTTTGATTTTCTGATGTTTTTGGATTTTGATTTTCTGATGTTTTTGGATTTTGATTTTCTGACTTGATGTTGTTATGTTTGACTGCCTTTCCATGTAAGCTAAAAGTTTATTTGTACCAGATAACATGAGGATGTTGCCCCCAAGCCAGGGTAAAACATGGTATCTCTGCTATGATATGGATAGTGATAATGATTATCCCAAATGATATATGGAAATGATATGAAAGGAAATAATCGTAACAACACTGTACCAAATAGATAGAGGAGTTTGGTGAAAATCACAAGTAACGCCTGTTTGCCAGGTTTTCATCACTTGTTTTTATTGTGTCCTCTTTCCTTTTCTTTTGTATTTTTATTTATATATATATATATATATTTTGTTTTTCTCTCTTTTCTGTCATCATGACGCCTGTTTTCCAGGTTTTCATAAAGACAACTTTATTGACCGTGCACTAGATATCCTCAAGTGTAGAATCGCCTGAGATGAATGCTGTTCATGGGCTCCTCCAACATGTTTCCTTCTAGTGTAGACAATCGGTATGCTCCTGATCCATAGATTGATATGATGACATAAGGTCCTATCCAGTTAGGTTCAAACTTTCCCTTCTTTTCTTTGTCTGCTTGATTTCTAGGGTTTTCCCGTAGGACCAAGTCTCTGATCTGGAAGACTCTAGGCTTAACCCTCTGATTATAGTTCCTAGACATCCTTTGTTGATAGGCTATCAAATGATTGGCAGCTTGTTGTCGATGTTCATCAAGTAGCTCTAATTCTTGAAGTCTAGAGATCCTATAATCTTCATCTGAAATGAGTCCTTTTAGTGAAACTCGAAGGGATGGAATTTCTACCTCAATAGGTAATATTGCTTCTGATCCATAGACAAGAGCATATGGTGTAGCTCCTGTTGGTGTTCTGATGCTAGTCCTGTAAGCCCAAAGAGCAGGGTTAAGCTGAACATGCCAATCACGCCCTACCTCATTCACAGTCTTTTTGAGAATCTTTAGGATTCTTTTGTTGGAAGTTTCTGCCTATCCATTACCTTGAGGGTAATACGGGGTTGAAAAGCAATGTTGGATGTGAAACTTTTCACACAGTTCTTGAACATCTTGGTTCTTGAAAGGCCTGCCATTATCTGTGATGATTGACTGGGGTATCCCATATCTACAAATGAGATAATTAAGTATGAAAGATGATATTTGCTTCCCAGTGATTGTGGTTAAGGGAACTGCTTCCACCCATTTTGTAAAATATTCCGTTGCTGTGATAATGAACTTGTGTCTATTAGATGAAGATGGGTTAATTTTCCCTACCAGGTCTAATCCCCACTGACAGAAAGGCCATGTAGTTGCAAATGGATGTAGCTCCTGTGCCGGTGCATGTATAAGATTGCCTTGGATCTGGCATTTTGGACATCTTTTGACAAACTGATAAGATTCTTGTTCCATGTGTGGCTAGTAATACCCCAAACGAAGGAGTTTCTTGGCTAAAGATAATCCACTTGAATGTGTACCACAAATTCCTTCATGGACCTCATGTAAAGCTGAAGCGGATTCGTTATGTTCTAAACAACATAAAAGAGTACCATCCAGGCCTCGACGGTAAAGGGTGTCAGCAATAATGGTATGTTTGGCGGATTGGCGTATGAAGTTGTGCTTTTGGTTGCGAGAAAGATCTGGCCGTAAGATATTATCCTTTAGATAAGTATAAATGTCTCCATAAATGGAAGATTTGGCACTATCCAAAAGGCTTATGTTTTGGGATTTGGGATTTGCATATGCAGGATTTGATACTTGTTCTACAATAAATCGATAATGATCTTGTGTTTTAGGCATTTGTAGAAGAGATGCTATTGTGGCCATGGCATCTGCTGCTTTGTTCTCTGATCTTGGTATCTGCTCAAATTTGATTTCTATGAAGTATTTTCTTAGGTCATCTACCAGCCTCTTGTATAAAAATAGTGTGTCATCCTTAGTTTGGTAATCATTGTTGACTTGATAGATGATTAACTGGGAGTCTCCATACACTTGTAGTTATGTGATTTTCCAGTCAATAGCCATTTTAATTCCAAGGATCAAAGCTTCATATTCAGCCACATTGTTAGTGCAACGGAAGGTAAGCCTGTAAGATTGTGGAATGGTGTGCCCAAGAGGTGTGACAAATAAAATTCCTGCCCCTGATCCATGTTGTGTGTAGGATCCATCGAAGTAGAGTTGCCACGGCTGTGTTGTAATGTTGAGAATATCCACATCAGGAAATTCCATGGTCATAGGATGACCGTCTGATAATGGAGCTTCTGCTAATTGGTCGGCGATGACTTGTCCTTTGATAGCTCGGTTATTACCGGCCGCCTGTCCCACCGAGGAGCACACCCATGGCCAAACTTCCCATTAAAGCTGCTTTGCTCACAAATACTTGAGAGGATCAATTTTGCAAATAAGCTTGACAGCAGGGAGGAGCATATAGTGTCACAATTTTTAGAAGCTGTAAATACTAGCCATTGCTACGATTTTTCAAATGAAGGTGTAGCTTTACCTCGGCCAGTCCTCTACTTGAGCGGTCCCGCCGATATATATAGCTTCTGTTCCTTCTTTATCCTCTTGTACATAGCAAGGCCCTAAAGAACATTTGTTGCCAAGTATATATAGGTAACAATGGTTTGTCTTCACTGGGTGGCACCAAGATTGGTGGTGTCATCAAATAATGCTTGATTTGGTTGAAAGTATTCTCACACTGTTCATCCCATTTAAAAGGTACATTTTTATGCAAAAGATGGTTGAATGGCTGACACCGATCTGCTAGTTGAGAGATGAATCTTCTGATTGGATTTCAGAAATTTGTAGATCTTAATGTAATCGATATTATTAGGAGGTAAAATATCGTGGTTGGCCGGCTTTTAACTTTTTATCGGATCACTTCAATGCCTTTGTAGGAAATCTATGTATCCTGTGAGTTTTAATTGAGGCATTCCAAAGGCATACTTCTTAGGGATTCAATCACTTTGAATTTTCTCTAACCTACAAATATTTTGGCTTAGCATTCCCTAGATGTCCTCTTCCTCGTAGTGTAAGATTTTGGCTATATATCATCCATATAGTCTCCTAAGGTGCATCATGTCGTGGAAGATTGTTAGTTTCAGTATTCTCGCTGGTATGTAGCCTTCCCCGCGATTCTTTAAACTCAAAAGGCAAAGCATTTTGCTCCAAAGAAAAGGTGCCCCATGGATGCCATGTAATATCATTCTTCTTGGTCTTCGTGAGCCATCTTATTTGATTGTATCCTCAAAATCCATCCGAATGAGTGATAAGACATTTTGATGGCCAAATTTAGATCTTTACAATCATGTCTATGTTTAAGTAAAGGGCGGAAAATCATCCTTGGATGATGCTTTATTTTTAAATCCTGTAAACTTTCGTACATATTCTAATGGTGTGATCTGGTTTTGAAATAGGTACAATGTTGGATATCCATTTAGCATAATCAATAGATTTGATAAATCCAACATCTAGTAGTTTCTTCAAATCATTTTTTACCAATAATGCAGCATGTGGATGCATCTTTCTAATTTTTGTTTGACTCGGTTTAGTGCCACCGGGTAAGGATAAGTGATGCATAATGAGATCTGTGTCTAAGCCTAGCATGTCAGAGTATGACCAAGCAAAATTGATGCATCGTCCTTCAAAGAATTTGATAAAATCTGGCTTTTCTGTATCTGTCATGGATGCCGCCAAGTGTAGGATTCTTGCTTTCTCTACTGTGCCAATATTAATAGACTATGTGGGTTCTATCAACATTGATGATCTTTCATGGTAATGTTGTGGGAGGATGTCAAACCTTCCATCCTTTGGTGCCTCAATGAGGTTTTCACCATTGGATGCGTTCTTTGTTTTTACTATTTTAGGATCTAATACTACCATAGAATGGTTTTCACCATTAGATCCATTATTTATTTTCATATTTTTTGCAACTGGAAGGCTTGGCATCCTCCTACCTAAAGGCATCTTTAAAAGAAGTATTGGTAGAACAAGTATCAGATTCCTCATAGCAAAGATAATTAATAATGCAGAATCATTGTCAAAAATAGGGAGGTCAATAGGGTGTTGGGGTTCCCATTCGATAAGCTTGGGATGCAGTAAAGGAAATGAATCATTAGATGGGTTGAGGTCAGCGATTATGAAAGCTCAAACAGAAATGTCATCTAGATTGTTAGTGGTTATGTTGAGGCCTACAAAGGTATTTTCTTCCACATCATTTATCTCAATTGATGTCCGTTCATCTTCACTTGAGTCATCAAAATTTTGTGTTTCAAATTCAATAGGATTAAAACTTGAGCTTTGACCCTCCTCGAGTTTGGGGGTATAGTTTTTGATAATGTCGATCTGAATATCTTCATAGGAAAAATCTAATAAGTTGTCCCACTCATACTCATTTGAATCTATTTCAGAGTTATCTCTTATTTGAAGAATACGTTCCACAGTTTTATTGGTGATTTCGGCTCTTGCTTTTTCTGTGTATCCTAGCCCAGCTCTGCCATTTTGCTGAATTGCGAGGACTTGGATTGGTTCCGTTACACTTTGTTTCCCTTGATCAAGAGATCCTTGTTCTACTGCATATCCTAGTCCCATTTTATCCTTATGTTGGAGTGCAAGAGGCTGGATTGGTTCTGTTATGCCCTGTTTCCTTAATCCAAGAGGTCCTTGTCCTGAATATCCCATCTACTTCGGAATAGTTTTTCCCTTTCCATATTGATTTGTCTCTATGATGTTACTTGTGGAAGTGGAAGCTTCCTCATCCTTATAAAGCCAATTTAGTATGGCCTTGTCTTCTGATTCTTCATCTAAGCTCCCAGCTTTTACAAATCTACCATCTAATGCTGTTGTAGATTGTTTTGAATTGTGGGTGTTTGTAGATGGCTGTCCATACGTTTGTAAGGAGGGTAACATTTGTGATAGATGAAATGAGTGTCCAACACCATATTCACTTATTCCTTCATCACTTATCTGCAATTCCTTAGTGAATTGATGTGAGAGTGGAGCCAATTGTTCTTCGACATTTGAAGGGTTAGATTGTGCCACCCTTATCTCTTATGATTTTTGTTGTTTTGGAAGCCACTTTGATATGAAGTTCTGCTGTTGCTCACCATCTGATGTGCTGACTTCTCTATTGTGAGGTATGAATGTATCCTGAGATGTCTTCAACGCATGACAAGCTTGGGTGTCATTATAGTCTGCTATGATTGTTACCTCCTATCCATTGACGGGAAATTTTAGGCATTGATGATAGGTGGAAGGTACTGCTTGCATATCATGAATCCAAGGGCATCCCAATAGTATGTTGTATGTCAATTCCCTATCTAAGACTTGGAAAACCACCTTTTGGACAATAGGTCCCACTTGAATGGGTAATATGATCAATCCTTTAGAGGATTTTTCTTCCTCATCATATGCTTTGATTGTGATTTTTCTTCTTGTATCGATGGCTTCATCTGAGTATCCTAGTGCACGAATCAACTTTAAGGTACAAATATTTAAACCAACCCCTCCATCTATCAGGACATGCTTTACACGGTGTTTATGGATGAGGACTTCAATGTGAAGAGCGGAATTATGTGGATGGGTGAGTGACACATCATCATGTTCAGAAAATGAAAGGCAATGAGGTGCAGATAATGTCCCACCATAGCTTGGAACTGACACACATCCAAATTGTTAGGTACCATGGTTGATACAAGAGCTTGTTCAAGAACCTCTTTGTGTGATGGGGAAATCTTTAAAAGTTCCAAGATGGATATTTGTGTCAGTATTTTCTGCAATTGGTCGATGAGATTATATTGATTAGAGGGAGGATCCATAGATGGGGATGATATTGATGCTCCTTTCAATATAACTTTGGATTGTGCCCTTGTTGTGGCATTAACCGGTTGGTACTCTTGTTTCCCTTTGAGTGTGATTACATTGATTTGGTTTTCAGATTTGTCCATATGTTGTACCAAATTGGTAGATGTAATGTCATTGTTCTGATTGATTTGGTTGCATAACTCCTCATCCTCCTTGGCGGCAGAAAAGCAAAGGATTGTTGTGTCATAAACATAACCAACATTCTTGCCTTTGGTGTTTGCGGAAGAGGATTCTCCCTTTTGATAATTGGGTAGAGGATTTTTGAACGTCGTATGATCTTTGTTTGTTTGGTGCTCCTCTACAAATACTTTCTTTTGATCTATGAGGTCTTGTACCACATGTTTTAATTGCCAACAATTTTCAGTCATGTGGCCTTTATTTTGATGGTAGTGACAGTAATGTAAGTCATTCCACCATGATGGTTTGACTTGAGGGTCCCAATTTCTAGCCTCTTGTACTTGAATGAGTTTTTCATGTAAAATTTCTTTGAGGACCGATTCCAATGATTGTCCTAATGACGTGAATTTGCATTTATTGGAGGGTCGTTGGAATGATTGGGTTTTAGTTTCTCCACTGTTTTGATTATTTCCTTGATCACTAATTTGTTTGACATTAAAACCATTGTTTTGTTTGTTTGTAGTGGTTGGTGTCAAGGTGAATACTAGTTTAGGTGTGTGTGTATCAATCATGGTATCAATATTCTTGTTCTTTTGCCAAAATCTTGGCTTTTCATTGTTGTGGTTAGAGGAATTGTTATTGCTTGAACCTTCAATGAAGTGTTTGATTGTTCCTCTTTTGATGAGAGCCTCTTCGATTTTGAGCCCCTTTTCAATAACTTGTTCAAATGTAGATGGACATTGTAAGTCTAATCTGTAGTTCATGTCATCCACTAAGTTATCAATGAACATCTCTATCTTCTCCTCTTCAGGAATAGTTCTAGGGTATTTAGCAAATAGCCTTCTCCATCGTTGGAGAAAGGAAAGAAAATTTTCACCCTTTGCTTGTTTGGTGTTGTAGAGTTCTTTTAAGGTTACCCCATGTTGGATGTTGAATGAGAAGTGTATTATGAACCTATTGATTAGTTCTTCAAAGGATTGAATCCCAGGTTCAAATTTAGAAAACCACTCCATGCAAGTGTTTCCTAAACTTCTTGGAAATAATCGTAGTAGGTAAGAGTCCTCGTGTGCGAACTCTATGCTCATGGCTCGAAATTCCCGTACGTGATCAAATGGATCGGTTCTCCCATTGTATCTGTTGTATGTTGGGTAGTCACAATACCTTGGAAATGGTATCATGTTAATGCTTGAGTCGAATGGATAAGGGAAAATGTCCTGTAAGGAATATCTTTTTGTTGGCCCTTGTTGGATATTTTGGAACTGTAATTGTAATTGTTGGATTTGTTTTGTCAAAGCATCTATTTGATTTGGATTTTCTATACTAGTGGAGTTAGGTGTGGTTGTTTCCTTGAGTTGATTGACATCAAAGTCTTTAGGAAGCTTAGCACCTTTGTCAGCTAATAATAGAAGATACTTTTCCATATCTTGCTCTAGCATCTTTTCCATAAATTTATGGAAATGAGGGTCTTGTTGAACCTTTTCGATTTCCTCTGCAGTTATTTCTTTCTCATGTGAGTTAGTGAGAGGATCAGTGTTGCTATATCATCCCCATGGGTTTTCTTCAGCCATGGCTGCTATTCTTTCGTTTTCTTCTTGTTGTTGTTTTTGATATGCTACTCGTGTGAAAATAGGCATACAAATGTTTAAAGTTTTACTCTAGACTTTTGATCTTGGATTTTTGATTGGATAAGTGTCAAGGTTGTTGATTTAAAATCTGATTTAGTCTTATCTAGTTTCGTGATGGAAGGATGATAAAATCCTTGATAGGGAAACTTTGACATAAAATCTCAGATTTGGTGATAATGACACTATGCGAGATGTTTCAAGATCTAGGTGTAGGGGTAAAGCTTTCCTTTTGTGTGACCTAAGTGTTCTGGACTGTGGAAAAAAAAGAGTTCTGGACTGATGAAAACCTTGTTATCAATATGGGAAAACTGACAAAATGTCCTATTAACTCTCTGTTTTTCTAACTTTATGGCGTGCTAAAATAGAGGAGCTACGCGCTGGAACATAGACTCTACGCGTTGGAACAAAGACACTGTGCGCTGGAACAGAGACTCTACGCGCTAAAACAAAAACTGAAAGCGCTAAAACAGAGACTTGACGCACTAAAACAGAGGAGCTACGCGCTGGAACAGTGACCGAAAGTGCTAAAACAGAGACTCTGCGCGGTAAAACAGAGGAGCCACGTGCTGGAACAGAGACTTGACGCGCTAAAATAGAACCATGAGGTGCTAAGACAAAAACTATCTTATTCTATGAAACTCACTTGGTCTGGTATCGTATTGTATGGCTGGTTGTGGAATGTATTCTGGACGAATTCTTTGACTATGATTGTGGTGTTGCCTAAGAGCTCTTCTTTGATAAAATGCTTGTGAATCTAAGGGAGCTATAGCATAATCATCCGTATAACCTCTAGAAAAATCGTGATACCTATGAATAAAAGTCCTATGTTGGAGTAGAACTTTCCTACTTTGGTATAGAAATCGTTGCCTTCTTAAAAGTTGTTTGTATGCAAGTGTTTTCTTTGGTTTTCGGATTCGTTTGACAAGAGATTTCTTGACAAACTTGGTGGATACCCAATCTCGAATCATGAGAATTCCACAAATGTTTTGATTTTGAATATTTTCTTGTGATGATCTTATCTGAATTAAATGAGAGAAAACACAGCAAGCAAGAATAGAATGGTTGTCCTTAAAAACCCTAGAATCTAAACAAATAGTGTATGTTCTCAAGAATCAATGATTCTTCTTGATTTTCACTGGTTTTGATAACAAGATAAAACACTTCAAATAGACTCACTCCTAGAGACAAAAGGTCATCATTATATACTCAAACGACCCACAGCTTGGAATTGCGTCGACTCACACAGCCATGTCACCCCCTAGAGGGCGCCTGTGTTTTTGTCTTTTCCAGGTGCGTACTCAGAGTGACGGAAGTGGATACCGGATCCCCTGAGCAAACAGTCCTTGGCAATTATATGGTGAGTGCTTGAGGGTAGATTTTTCCCCGCCCCTGCATCGCCGAGTATTACAATGTTTAGAAACTGACAGGCGTGCTTCCATTTCTAGGTTCTTAGATAGGGTTTCCATTTGGAGCGGCAAATGGATAAACTCCCTCGAGAGACCTCCCAATCTTTAAAACAAAGATTTTGGGGATGGTTATCCTGTGCACTTTCGTTGAAAGAGGGTTTCCCCAAATTCACACAAATTTTAAAGTGGGTTGGAATGCCATGGCTTTTGGCTGTCCCCACTCAGGTCGTTCCCATAGGGTGAGTACTTTTTCCCACTACGGCAGGCCTGTCTAAAGGTTTTAAGAAAGCTTTAAAATGCATAAAGTAATGGTGAGTCTGGTATTCTGATGCACCCAGTTAAGGGGAGAGCATAAACCTATCACCCAATCACAACAAAGATGTTCTTTTTAAAACCCAAAAGACAAGTGATTTATTCTATATGGAAATATTGCTCCATAATAAGCATGATGTTCAATTTTAAACCACAAAATAAATATGACGTTTCTATCTTAGGATTGATCAATTTTTATCCATTTCTATCCTAGGATTGGTAAGTTTTAGCCATTTCTATCCTAGGATTGGTAAATTTTAACCAAGAAAATAGACATAAATAAAATCTGGCCGCGGACGCGTCGGATCCAGATAAAAAGAAATGATTCTGAAGATGATGGAGTGGTGCGCTAAAACAGTGACTCAGCGCGCTGAAGTAGAAACCCGGCGCGCTGGAACAGTGACGTGACGCGCTGGAACAGTGACCCAGCGTGCTGTAACAATAACCTGGCGCTCTGAAACAGTAACTCGGCGTGCTGCAAAAACTCACGATCCCGCGAAAACTTTCACGCCGATACCTGTAGAACACAATTTTCAAAATTTTAGCAAAATAGGGGGTTAGGCCCCACAGTGGGCGCCAATCTGTAAGCGGTAGAATGGGGAAAACAATCTAAACAATGCATCTACGCTTCTAAATAAGATATTGCATCTAAGATTAAGAAATTTAAACAAATTTAAACTACAAATCTATAAAAATCTATCCTATTGCTCTCTAACTCTAAAGATTTCTCTAATCTACTTAGCTCTCAAATTTGTAAGCTAATTAAACTATTGAAATGACACTTAGAGAATGAGAAATGAACTAATCTATTCTAATATGATTAAATATGCATATTCTATTGTAATGGCAGCCATGACTACAAATGCTGGATGCTTGATTGCTGCTTGATGGATGATGGATGGATGCTTGAATGCTTGATTGCTTGGATGCTTGAATGCTTTGGAAACCTGCAGAGTAAGATTGCTTAAGTTGGGATCCATTTCCTGTAGCCAAAGAGCTGTATTTATAGTTTTCACGGTAGCACAATTGTACAGGGATACGGGATGAGGGGCTGTGATTCCATCTGGAGAATCCAAAGGCATGGGATAGAAGGAGCTGATCATGGAGGATTGTTCCTCCCCATGAAAACACCAGGCAAGAAGAGAGGGAGGATTGATGGAAGAAGATTGAGAGGACTTCCTGCAAGTTTGTCCCCGAAGCTCTTCCCGTGAATGGAAGTTGCATTAATTAGATTTTAAAAATCTAATTTTATTGGTGAGTGAATAGTGTAAAGATTTATGCATAAATTTAAATAATTTAATTTATTTAAATTTAGCAAATAGAGGAATAATTAATTTAATAAATCAAACTATAGGGTTTGTTTATTAAAATTAAAATAAAAGAAAATGATAATTAAATAAAAGATTTAAAATATCTTTATTTAATTAAGAAGAAATGTGATGAGGTAATTAAATAACAAAAATTATTTAAGTTGTGTATTTAATTTATGATAGAAGTGTAAAAGAAGTAATAATGATAATAATTAAATAAAACAAAGTTTTTAATTTCATTTATTTAATTAAGAGAGAAATAATATGATGAAAATGATAATAATTAAATAAAACAAAGTTTTTAATTTTGTTTATTTAATTAGGAAAGAAAATAGAAGAATTAATAAATGAACTTAATATAAATAAATATTTCTATTTATTTACTAAGTAGAAGAATTTAAGATTAATTAATCAAATAAATCGTATTCAATCAATTAAATTCTCCAGACCAATTTTAGGTGTCTACATCAGCAGGTGGGGACTTTGGATGCTCAGCCTCTTCTTCCTCTCCTTCATGAAGTAGGTCCTCATGTATAGTGGGAATCTCTATGAAACTGCCTGAATTCTTTGATTTCTTGGAAGGCTCGCCTTTCAAGGCTTTCCTTGAATACACCTTATGCTTAGGCTGATGCTCAAGCATTTATTTTATTTTTCTTAACCTGGTGGCTGGAGGGAATTTTGAAGTTTCTCCAGATAGGGCAGTAGCTACAGAGACACTATCAATTTCATTCTCAGGTTCATCCTTGAGCTTGCCATATGTTAAAGTAGCTCCTTGAAGCTTCAATTGAGCAATCTTCCCATCAATCCATTGTTTCGTCCTTGCCTCTAGAGGCTTCATCAAAATTTCAAGGTCATTGACCTCTTCCTTGTCCCAATCAATTAATGGCAGTGGCAGGTTGGCAACAACATTGTACCTTAGATCAATTACTGCGTTCTCATCTTCAACAATCTGATCTGGGATTGGAAACAAGATCATTTTAACAAAATATGTAGTCATGCACATGTAGTGCTTCATGCGGAATTATTTGTCATCCCTACAATTTTCCCAAAAGTCCCCAACATTGTGTAGGTGGGCATATTCTTTTCCAACCATCTTCTTCAATTTTCCATACGGATCCATCTATGGCCTAAAAGTGTATAGCTCTAGGTTGTATTCACCCAATTCCTTATCAGAATATTCCGCACATTGAGATGTGGGGATTGCATACATTCCCTGGCTAAGTGTAAGGGGATAAGGAATCTCAGACTTGTGTTTTTCACTTAGTGGCGTGTGACCATGCTGTAATTGTCTAGAGAGCTCAAGTAGTACTAGTCGGTCATTTGGGTACCTAGGCAGCTTATATTGTCTCTCCAAGAATCCTTCGGTTCTGATGTACGTGAACTTAGGTAATTGAATGAATAGAAAGCCGAACTGTCGGATGTAGGCATTGGAATTGTGGGTGACTCTCCTCTCAAAGTCACCTCCAAGCAATCTGATTGTGTGCCCCATGAAAGCATCATTGACCCAACAATAGTCTTTCTTGAAATTTTTGAATTGAAGTTGAGGGTACCTATCGTATACCATCAATTCTCTTCCTGGAGTCTGGATGGGTGCTACAAATAGTCCTTTGTATTGAGCCCGATTAGCTAGTAGGCAGACCAAATACAAGGTCATATAGAATTGTGAAGTTTTCTTCACTACCACAAATTTTTCATGTAGATAATTGTTTATCATGCCTGCCCAATGGAATTGGGTCTTTCCCCTGATGATTTCCTCTATAAAATATAGCATCCAATCTTGGAAGAATGTCACAGTTGGAAGGCCCATAACCCTGCTTAGTAAGGTCACTAGGTCATGGTAGTCTTCGTAGAAATCGCTCCTATAGAGCTCCTGGGGCACCTTGTTTGCACTTGCCCTCTTCTCCTTTAGCTAGTATTGGTTAATAAACTTCTTGCACTCGAGGGGGTTAGCCTTCCACATTCTCTTGGCATATTCCTTGGATGCTTCTTCCATATCATCGATGGTTGGTATATGAAAGGTCTTCCTGATAGGCTTGGCAGAGAAGTCGGCTAGTATGTTTCCACCTCTATCTACTATTCTTTTTGTTCTTTCCTGATAAGCCTCTCTATAGGCCATCACTAGTTCGAGAGATATGAGGGTAGGTAGGAAATTAATAGCCTTGGCCAACCCACTTCTTTTGATCCTTCGGGCGTTCTCTATGGTTGGGTTAACAATGACCCTCTGCTTAAATTCATCGTTGTTAATGTGCCCCAAGTTAGTGTCTGAGATCTTGTCCTAGTCTGTAGTGACTTTTGATTTTAGTTCCTCTCCTTGGAAATTGTACTTCATTTGGTCTTTGTCTTCTTTTCCTGTGGGTGCTTTGGCTAGTTTCTTACCCTTTTCCTTTTTTGTAGATGCCTCCAAGGATCCTACAACTGGTTCCACATATCTTGCAAATAAGGGAGTACTAAGCGCATTCAAATGTAAAACATAAGAAATGTTAGCAATATCTTGCAAAAATGACGTTAGATCAAGTAATTCACTATTCAAGGGTCCTAACATTTCTTCTGGATCATTGTTAGCCTTTCGTTTGAGGGAGTTATGGAAATGTGGGCCCAGGGGTGTAGACTTCCCTTGGCTGACAACTGTCATGAAGGAAGTTGCAAAGGGACAACAATTAGGGGACGATGGCCCACATGGTTCCACTCGCATCAAAATTTTGATCTTGAGGTGGGGCTCATCAGTAGGTTAGGTCATTTCAACACATGGGTGAAATTAGTTTTGAGGCTTTGGAGGCGTTAAATCAACCACTAAGGCATGTGGAACTAGGGCATGTGGATGCAGGAAGACTACTGGCTATTTAGAGCTCTACCATTTGGAAATGGCTCTGTCAAGGTGACGTCCAACATTTTGGGACCTGTGGTCTTGGAGGATGGCAGTTTACTCTTTGGATTCCAAACAACTTTGGTCGGGTGTGGGCAGGGAGGCGCAGAAGGAAGCTGGTCAATTGCCGTTTGGAAATAGTGGGAGGAGGATGGCAGTTCATCGAGGGTGGCTTGCATCATTGGACTCACAAGAAGTTCAAGCATTATTCATTTGTTAAAAAATAACCAAAGGGAGGCAATGAGGTCAGACCTCGCATAGCGGACCGATGGAGGTGGTCGACCATTTGAAGTGGCAAGAGCAGGAAGGAATTTCGTGAGCAGCTAGCAGCATGGAACAACCCACAAAGTGTCTTATCCTTAGTCATTTTCATTTCAGGCTCAATGGTAGAAGTAGTAAGTGCAGGCTCTGGGAGGTAGAAGGACGGTAAGCCAGGGACGTTCAGAACAACAATCCTAAGATAGAAGCCCACAGATGGAAGTCCACAATGGATGACCCGCTAAGAACCAACACTTAACCATTTTATTGCAAGGAATGAGACATAGAAGGTAGGGTCGGGACCCGCGCATTGGAAGGATCTCTGAGTTTCGCTGTTTGTGAATGACCATGAGAGTGATGGAAAAAAGATGGTGGAGGCCTGCATTGAATAGTCTACTAGGTGGGTTATGTGCTCAAGTTTGGTTGGTGGAAGAGGTTATGGTGGGACCTGTAGGGTGGAGAGTTGGGGTAGGTCTACCATTTGTGATCGACGCAACAAAAGGGTGATCTTGGTGCGCAAACCCACACGCTCGAATCCATGAGAGTGTAATGACTTCAGTTAAACCTCATTTTTCATTTAAGTATGGGTTGTGGCCAAGGGTGGGCATCTTCCCACAGACGTGGGTCCGAAGGAGGTAAAGGCTGGCTATTTGAAGAGTTAGACATTTTGAGGAACATGAAACGAAATTGGGTGCTACGTAGACCTGCAGGGTGTGATTTCCCTAGCTCAAGAACAACCGCAGGGGCTTCAAGTTCTGCAGGCGCTTAATAAACCATTTTCAAAAGATTTTCTAAGTTCCAAAACATGGGTTTTGCTCATCATGGTGTCACCTAGCTAGTTTTTAAGTTTTCTATCTTTGAAATTTAATAATTTTTTTTAAAATAAAATAAAACCTATTTCACAACCAACGGTGGAGGACCAACCTAAAAAATCTGACGAAGTATGCAAAGGAGTTGCAGATGATAGCATTTGGATGGTGACGAGGCTTTGCGGGCACAATGACGATGATCGCTGGTGAGCTTTGACAAGTCTTCTGAAAATGCGTAGGTGAAAATGACATGTCAGAGATGTCTATTTATAGAATGTTGTGCATTTAATGCTCATCATCAATGCATGTACGATGATGGTTGAATTTGGTGAACATGAATTTCAAAAAGTTGGCGAAAGGAATGGCGGGGCCTATAAAGCGGGCAACACCCAGGAGTTGGTCATCTAGCAGGTCAGCGGTGAAAATAGTGAAGGAGGTTGCAGGTTCTACCATGTGGGAGGATGTCGTGAGCTGGTCGTTCAGAATGGTGAAGATGCTATGAAATCCCGCATAGGGTGACAATTTTGAAACTTAAGGGAAAACTGCCAAGGGAACTCTGTAGAAGGTAGGGACTTGCAAATTTTGGAAGTGGTAAAACTTGGTCAACTTAAGGTGGTTTTTCTAAGACTCCTTGACCACTTAGGACTCAAAATAGGGGGTACACAAAATGAGGCAAAGGAAAAAGAAACCCGGTAAGGAAAAAAGAGAGGGTCCCATTCCGAACGGGGCATGTGTGCTATAGGCACGACAACTACTTGTGATTCAGTGCAATAGGATATACATCATCTTCCATATATAGTTTCTTTGGATACTACTTAGTGGACATTGAAAGTTTGTTCATAGAGTCTCATATTTTTGATTTGGGAGACACTATTCATGACATTCATCTTCACTTTGATGAAGTTGATTCTTCTTTAGTTGTTATATAGGAACCTTTGGATCCTCTTGTTCATTCTCCACATGATCACTCCTCACAGTTTGACATGATTGTGGATACTTTTGAGCAACATTTGGAGGAGGCATCTTTGTCTTTAGAGGAGATAGTTGAGTCTTTGGATCTTGTTCTACATACATCTCTACTAGGTTTTGGATTGTCATCTTCATCAGTGTGGCCTAGAATGCCTGATTTGACAGTGGTAGCTTTCTACATTGACATGGAGACACATGAGTCATTTTCAAAGACTTCATACATTTCACACTTTCTTCCTTCATATTCCTTTTAGGAATGGGGAGATGTTCTTTATACACCTTTGGTTTTGTTTCTTCCTAAGGGGAGGAACGTTGTTCGACGATCATGGTCCATCTTCTACATCTACATTTGAGCATCAACCATTGGTACAGTTGACTACTTGAGGAAAGGCTATGTAGTCCTTATGATCCTTTCTATTTTGGAGGGGAATTCTTCCTTGCATGGGATTCGTCTTGTGTTGGAAAAATTGTTTTCTTTTCTCTCTTTTGGGGAGGAGTTTTTTCCCACTGGGTTTTCTCCTTTTCTCTGGTTGGGTGAGATTGGTTTGTACATGGGTACCTACCATGGCCTAGTAGTTGGGACCCATTTTTGTGTCTTTTCACCCACCTAACCTACGCTTAAGGAGGGGTGTTAGTGTAGATTTTTTATTTTCCTTATGTTAGGGAATATTTATTTTTCCTACACACATTATTAAGCTTGTTTAGGTTATATTAGAATGGTTAGTATGAAGACATGTGGCATAAATCCATCATTTACATGTGTCACTCACACCCACCTTTGGGTAGTTGAGTCTCACACCCTCTTTTGGATTCTTATGCCACGTTTCATAACCATTTGTTTTTCCTTATATGAGTAGGCATAACCATGTAATCTAGCATTTACCTAGGTAAGAATCCCACCTATTATGTGCACTTGGGAGTTATTACTCCTCTTGGAATTATCTACTATTATTTTTCTATATAAACATCACTCACCCCTTCCCTTGGCTAGTATGATGGAATGCTAGTTCAGTGCTAAGGGAGTGCTGAGTTTATTCATCTCTTGATCTCTTTTCTTGCTTCCCTTCAATCATTCTGATCTTGGGTGGTTTCACAACTGAATCTAACAATGCCCAGATATTGAATGACTAGGTTAAAGTTGAGATTGATCAAATTCTTATGGTTCTTTCTCCAGAAGTCTCCCAAGCTCAAGATTTAGTCAAGAAATTATATAATGCATCAGATGAGACCCTTCTTGCTAGAGGATTTGACAATACAACAAGTTTATCTATTAAATTTAATTAACATTTAAGGTAAAGAAAAGGACTCTCTAAAGTGTAAAGCCTAGTTAACCACTTTGGAAAATTATTGAAGTAGAATATTTTCTCTACCCCCTCTCATAATTAGAATTTTATATGAGAACAAATGTAGAGAAATTGAAGGGTATATTGCATAAGGAAATCACTAACTTATATAAGGATTTTGAAGCCTTAAAAGAAAAAGGATATTTATCAAATGTTGAATGGGTGCTATCGGAAGCTTCCTTGATTTAATTATAATATTCTTCCTTCCTTTTCCTATATTGATGCTTTAATTCTTTTCTTTGTGAACAAAGATCCCCTTGAAGGTTGCCAGAGGGAGTGGAAGAAGTTGGGTCCATAAAATGCTCAAAAAGTGGAACTATTTTTCTTGATTTTCAAAATTTTTCATAGTTGGATTGAAAATTTGAAGAACTTACACATTAAATCTTTAAAAAGTCTACTAATATACGAAATTTAGTATTTTGAGTTTAGTTTTCAAATATGCAATTTATTCTAATACTTAGATGATAAAAAATATTTTTTAATAGGCATGTATAAAAATAACTTTTAAAAGTCACCTTTTTAGGACCATATCATGCACATGTACAAACACCATAACTTGACCTAAATAAAATCATTTTTCTAATTCCTTTTTGGAAAAAATGTGTAATAAATTGAAGATTGATGAGGATATTTTTTATAATTTTTCATAGTTTTTAAATTAATTATTTATTGGCCCTAATTATTGTTTTTGAAAGTTTCATCATATACAAACACCATAATTTGACCTAAAATAATCAATTTTTTATGTTTCATTATGAAAATAATTGTTTGTATATTGATGTCATATAATCTTGTTTACAAGAAAATTAACAAATTAAAAGTTATTAAAAAAATATGAAAAAATTGACATTTGAAATTTCTTGTGCCCCTCGTTAAGCTCCTCACCCCATCATTCCCAATTTGAACAATTCGGCCCCAGTGCTCTCTTTGGAAGCTCCCCTGGATGAAGGCCTTGAAGAAAAGCATGACAAAAATGAGGCGGATGTATTCCTCATGAACGAGTAAACAAAATGACTCACAGATAGCAACACAAAATTTTACATTCGCATTGTTATTCACTATGTTATGGCATACCCTCCACCAGACTTACGATTAATTTTGATGGATTACGAAAACAAGTTACAGTCAAAAGTTTTTTCTGCCATTTTTTCAGCTTCTAGGTCAAATTTTCTAACCGCTACTACATGCTTCAAGTGGATACAGGTGTAATTTTCTTGTCAAAACACTAGCAACTCCTATCAATTAATAGCTGTAAACTTCCACATGTACTCAAGTTGACACACTTTGTAATATTTTGATAAATCATTAGTAGATAAGTTTTTGATAGTTATTCTCTGATAACCCCTATAGGGGAATGATGAAGAAATATGTAAATGAAATTATACCATGTAATCCATATATTATTATATAATATAAAGATTGGGCTTGTGCCTTTTGCTAAAAAAAAATTATGGACCAGTTTCCTTAGAAATTAATTAAAAAATAAAAAATAATCCAATCATAAAAAAATATGTATTTGAAAACTAGATATTATGATCTATAATGGGTTTTAATTTCATAAAACAATTAAAAAAACTGGTCAGCCATATTGCCAAAGTTAATTATATTTCTCTTGACATTGTCATGACCTTGTACTTATAGGGCCAAGGATAAGGATTAGGTTACCATACCTTGAGCTTGAATCTAAAATGAAATAAAAAATGGGTTGGGATTTCAATTTTTTTAGAATAGGTACCCATGTAGGAATGAAATCCTGATTCGAGACTTTGGTCCTCATTCCTTTCAACATTTTTTCTTGGCATGAAACTTCTTCTCTTTGTGGAACCATCTTCCTGCACTTACACTAGAACTATAGTGTATACTCTCCATCCACCTTTAGGAGATTTTTATAAAAAAAAAAAACATTTTTGTCCTAGAATCCTCAAATCTTTCACTTCTTTGTTAATTGGATCAACACATATTTCTTGGCTATTTGATCCAATAATAATTTTTTTTACATGGCATAATCTTGTAGCATTAGATATCTATCAATTTGATAAATTCTCTCTATTGTGCCATTGGTTGAAAATGTTACATGGAATCCTTGTAGGTCCTAGCCATTTTGTTGATTACAAAAATAAAAAAAAGGAAAAGCATTATGGTTGACACATGAAATTATTATTCATATCATCAAATCTATTATATTTTATAACACTTTTTTTTTGTGTCACTGGTTGAGAAAATGAGTCAACATTTTGTGGGAACAACTACATCCAAAGGGAAAGAAAAGGTGGTGCACTATACAAGACACTTGGAAACACTACAAAACATTGCAAATGGAGTATAAATAACACATTTATGTGTTGCACGATTGAATGAGTGTTAATAAAGTGGAATTTGAAAACTCCTTTCTTATATGATTCTAAACCATTGATTATAACAAGGATCATCCAACTATTCACACATAGTACAACATTGTTAGATATGACATCCTTTAAGGTTCACACTGTGAACCTTAAATCCGCATTTGCTCAAAACAAAAATCCCTTAGCATTGTTAGTAAACCTAAGAAAACAAAAGATTCCCTATAAGATTCATTTGAACACAAGAATAATGGAAAAGAAGCAAAAAGAAAGCAAAACATAAGGAAACATTATTCTAAAGATCAAACCAACATCTGATAGGGGGATTGGTGCTATTTTGATGTGGAAAATAGCCCTTTCCCAACCCCTTTTTGATAAGATCTTGATGATGGATGAACAAGATGTCAAATGATGAAGATTGTGCATCAAGATGAGAAACTTGAGGAGATAGATACTAAGATTGTGGAGTGAACAAAATTAGCTCTCCATTGAAGAGAGTAACTTTGAATGAGGATTGTGGATGATTTGTTGAAGAATGAAGCTTTCTACTTATAGATTCTCAAGTTGAAAGAGTGTTCAAAAGAGAGCAATGCGGGATAATGTTTTAGCCAATGAGATGGAGCCACTTGTCACCTTGTGAGTGGTTGAGGAATGTGCAAGTTTTGGTGAATGTGCCAAAGAGGGGAGATTTGAAATTTGAATTTGAGAGTTAAATGCTGAGTTTGACCTTTGCAAGAGACATGTAAGAGCTCATAAATGCCTTGTTTGATGTACATGTCAAATTGGGGGGAGATTCAAACTTGAAGAATATTCCACTTTTTATGCCAAGTTGAAAGAAAATGATGAATTAATAAATCAATAAATTGATTTATTTATGCAAGTTGGAAAAGCTAGAGGATGTGATGGGTGGTTGGATTAGATTAATCCTAGTTTGATTAAATAAAGATGATGATTAGGGGTTTTGACCCATTTGACTTAAATATTTGGATTTATTTAAATAAAAAAGGGAGGAATATGAATTTGATATTTAATTAAATAAAGTTTGGTTTATTTAAATAGAAGGATGATGCAAGATAAAGGTTGATTAATTTGAAGGAGATGAACTTAGGAGATGGTTTATGAGAGATGAAATGTTATGATTTGATTAAAATTGATTTATTTAATCAAATGAGGTAATGATAGGCTTAAATTAAATAAAATTAATTTATTCAATTTAAATGGATGATCCTTAGAGATTGAACTAAATGAACCTGATTTTCCTGATGAGTGGACGAATGTGAATTTGATTTATTTAATGAGTGCATGAATGTGATGCTAATTAAGTGCACAATGCTAATTTCACATGTCTACATTTTTCCCCTCTTTGAAGCAATGTACTTACTACATTGGTTCAAAGAATAAACTTACTGCAATCAAAATTCAAAAAATTTGTAATTTTTTTGGATGCCCCAGCGGAAAGTACACTAGTACATTGCCCCCTCGGGAGATTGAGCGAAAAGGTTCAATGAGGGTAGATCTCATGATAAAGAGGTTCAAGATGGATGTGTGGATGGTTATGATGATGATGCAAATGAGATGATTTTAAGATGCTTAGAATAACCAATCTATATTATCCTAAACAACTTAAATGATAATGCAATGCATGTGAGATAGATGAGATGGATGATATGATATGCTATGATTATGAGATTTATGTATGCTAATGATTTGTGGATACAGGATGGATGCAAGATGGATGCATTGGTGTTGCTATGTTAGCGTGAAGGGAAGAAAGAAGAAATGAGATGATGACAAGAGGATCCAACAAGTCCAACTTTATGAGAGATGATGTTGATGATAAATGATGTTTTGCTTATCAAGGATTGGGACTTTAAAAGGGCTACTTACCTTATGTTTGATTACACATGTAGATACGATGCATCAAGGTATAAAGAACCAGGATGGCATTGTACCTAGTGTGATGGACTTTGACTCAACAAACAGATAGGAGTATTCTTGTTCACACTTGACATACAAAAACCTTGCTAGGATGTACCTAACAAAGCAAGTATTCACCAAGTTATATTACAAGAATGTCCAAAAATCACAGTAGACAAAAGATAATGATCGTTGCCCCATTCCTATCTCTCTAAATCCTTCATTCGGATATTATCGAGAGGTCCTTGGAATGAGAGCAATAAGATAAATCAAAAGAAAATATCAAGTACACAAACAAGCCAATGTTCTTCATAACTTCAACTGAAGGGATTTGTTTTGATAGGATAAGAATCCAAAGTGATATCCAAAATGATTCCCATTGTTGGAACAATATATCCTAGGACATGCATTATATAGGATGATGATGGGTTGATAAGTTGATTGATAGGCTATTGATATAAGGTTGATTGAAATGTCTAAAAAATGATCAAGAGTTTGATTTTGTTTTAAAGGTTTGTTGTTTCGATTTTGATTTTACATTTGAAGTTTGCTTTTTTCCAAATGCTATGGTTGTTTCTGTTTGTTTTTCCAAAGGATGAAGGTGATGATCAGTTTATTATGGATGATTGATTATTTCGAGTGAAAGCGAGATGAGATGAATGGATTTTTTCAAATATTTGGATGTTTTTGATGTTTTTGGAATGTTTTGAGGCTATTTTTGGTATTTTCAAGATTTTACAAATGTTTTGATTTTTGATTTTGAATGTTTTGGGGTTTTGAGATTTTATGAATGTTTTTGGATTTTGATGTGATTTTGGATGTTTTGGATTTTCTTGGTTTTGAATGTTTTGGATTTTGATGTCTCGGGAGCTGATCAAAGATTAGCCTTACCTACATTTAAGCTTCGAGAGGCGGCGTAGTTCGATTCCATGTTTTGACATTTTGATTTTTGAGTGTTTTTGGATTTTTGTTTTCTAATGTTTTTGGATTTTTGCATGATATTGACGATTTGGATATGGATATGTGTGATGATCAGTGCTTTGTTTAGGATTTTTTGAAAACCAAGCTAGGGTTGATTGATCTGATTGATGAATTGATTATGATAACATTATTGAGGATACACAATAATGCAAGGATAGTGTTAAGCAACACAAGGATTTCCCAAGATGATTTTCAGATTGGATTTGATTGATCATGATTGATGAAGCTTGATTTGGAAAAAAATATGTTTTGGATGATTTGATGTGACATTTGAAGTGAAAATTAGATGCGATTGATATTGAATGTTTGGATCGATGTTCGATGAAAGATGAAGACTAATAAGGAACATCTTCTTATCAAAATATGCCATGGGCTAGTGATTTGGATTTTTTCTCACAAGTGGTGGACCAATTTTATTTCACATTTTCCAATGTTCGGATCACCACATAAGTTGGAAGATATAGATCAAGATTTATTCCTGAAGTGAGATCTAAATATCTGCCCCCAATGTCTAGCAATGTATGGAATGTGATTGGGTGGATGTTTGGATAGGTGTACGAATGGATGGATATGACAAGCATGCAAAGGATGCCAAGGATTATCTTGCGATAAGATAAGGTGTTCAGATAAAGAATGCTCATTTGGATAATGCTTCATGGCTCAGTTAATGCTGCATAGGATAGGATCAATGAAAATTTCCCATGTCAAGAAGTTTACCATAAGCAAGCGTAAAGTGTGCACCAAACTTTGTCAATATCAAGATAATATTGGATTATGGATGTAGAAATATGCACATGGATTGGATAACTAGTTCACGGATGAATGGATTTATTATGTATAAGATGGATGGAATGTTGGCTTTATTATGGATGGGATGAGATGCTTCCTCATGAAATGGCATATGCAGATGCTTGATTCTACTCATGATGTCTATTTTCTAGGTTTTCATCATGGGCTTCCCCAAAGCGCCGCCTATGCATTTTTCACTAGAGGATGATTTTTATCTTTATTGTTTACATATTTTTTGATTTTTTTTTTGATTTTCACATTTTTTTTTTTAAAAAATTTTTCTAAAAGATTTTAAACTCATGCTGAACCATCTCGTGGTGTTGATGTAGATTCTTTTGTCATGATGTGCCATTGATAGCCTACTTGAAGAAGTTGCTTTGCTAAGATACGTGCACTTGAATACAACTTTTGAGATTCCTGATCTGCTTCGTCAATACCAGAGTTGACTTTTTCTGTGTGCACATCAAGATAGAGTGCCTTCTAAATCCTTATGATGAAGGGTGGCTACCAATACATGGTCAATGTGAGAATTGGATATTATGCGTGGAGGCATGGATGGAGTGTGTTTAGGGATAGGAGATGGATTGGTTTAAATTTTGGCATCTTTGAATCTCCAAACTTGGGAAGATGACCAATGATGGGTGGATATGAAAGTGTGTGCGGAATTAGGACCAAATATTTGATACACTTTGTACGTTGCTTGAAAATCATGCTTTTTCTTTTGTGCATATCTTTGATGGATACTTTTCCCTTTTTTATTTTTCCCCATAGTTTCTTTGACTAATGGAGCTTGATAGGGATAATATTTCTTTGTATTCTTTGGTATCCACTTGTATTTGATTTTTCCTTCATGTTTCTCTACTTCTTTTGCTTTGATAACATTCTTTGTGCTTTGAATCAAATATTTCTTTTGACGTTGGTCCCAATTCGTGGATGGGGTGATGGGTGGATGAAGATTCATGACATGGATGATTGTAGTATTGGCATTAGTTTCATCATAAGGACTCTTTGTGCTCCCTATGTTGATGTTTGCTTGAGACATAGTTGCCCCTAGTATGGTGGTAGTGGCACCTTGGTTCCTTGATTTTGCTTGTTTTGAGAGCTCTTGTTTAAAATGCATTCTTTGATAAATGACCACTACAGATGATGTTATTTTGATTTGCTGCTCTATTGACTCCAGAATCTCTTGTTCTACCAGACTTGTTTCCTTGAGTGGATAATGCTAGATGTCTTCATTTATGATGTCCTCAATTTGAATTTGGGATATATCTGATACTGCTATTGACAACTTTATTTGACTGTAGGAATTGATAACATGCTCTTTTTGTGTAATAATGTTAGGAGTAAAGGAGTCCTATTTTAAATGAAGATCATCTATGTGTCCATCCACAAAAAACATCTCATGGGTAGATGGAGGAGTATGTGTTACATGGACATGATCATCATTTGTGAGATCTTGTATAGATAAGAGAGTGTCCATTAGATCATTATAGTATCTTGGAGATATGAATTCTTGATCTTGAATGATTTTGGAATTTCTTTCAACATGCTTTGGATCAAATTCTTGAAATGGGCCAGTTGCAAAGGATGAATTGCTTACAAAGGGTTCTTGGATGTCTTCATTAGGCATGTGAAATTTCTCAATATCCTCTTGATCTTTGAGTGGATTTGGATCAAATGTTGAGTTGAAGATTCCTTCAATATCTACAACCATGAGGTCGAAGGATGTCAATATGTCTTGGAAAGGACCATTGCTAGACTTTGGTGAAAGACATTGATCATGCTTTGGCATAAATTGCTTGTTGTGTGGCTAGATATTGTTGGATGGCCTTTTGGTAGGCCTGGTGAGATTTTAGCGCAATGTTATATTGTCTTGCTGCATTTGGTTTTGGTGGTAGTGGTGGTGGATTCAGAATTGTGTTGGATGTAGTGACAAGTGGTTGAGATACGCTTGGAGTGATCATGGTAGTGAGGGGTTGAGATGTGATGGGTGTGAGAGTGGTTTTTGGAATGATTGAAGTGATAGTGATGGTTGGAATGACTGAGGCGATAGGTCCTTGGGAGACCGTGTTTTGATTTGTTAGGATTGACATTGTTGTTTGATTGGATACCATCTGTTGTTGCGATATCAATGGTATATTTGGAGGATTGGATGCAATGATTTGATTGGTGCTTGATGGATTTCCTTGGATCGATTGATTTTGGAGATGTGGTGATTGATCTTGATGTGGTCAATCTTGACATCTAACTTCTTGACATTGGAGATATTGTTCTTGATGTGGTTGTGGACACAATTCAACGCTTTGATGGCATGGTTCAACCAAAGGAAGAGTGTACTGATTTTGGAGTGAAGATATCTCTTGGCTCAATAATTCAATTAGTTTGGCATGTGAAGCAAGTTGTTCTAGTGAATTTTGATCTTGATTTTGATTTTGACTCCCTTGATATAGTTGATTTGGCTTTTGTTCAAGCAGATTTGGAATGTATACTTGTGGTATTTGTACGAGATCATGGACAAATTGACTTTGACAATGTTTTGACTTGGGATGATGTTCAAATTTGGTGTTATGGGTTGGAATTGAACATTGTTGATGTTGGGAATCACATTTCCTTGATTTAGGTAACTTTGATTTTGCATGATGTTACCTTGACTTGGAGTCGTTAACATCTTGTTTGGACTTTTAACAATATTCATATGATTTGCGAGTATATCTATCTCAAAGTTTTCCAAGTGTGGATTTGAAATGTTCATGTTTGGAAAACTTGTACTTGGTACATTCACATCTGGCATATGGGGATTTGATGGGATGATGTTGTTCTTTTGAAGGCTCATGCATTGGGTTTTTGGTTGATAGACTTGTAGGTTTGGACTTGGATTTAAATCTA
Organism: Sequoia sempervirens; assembly: GCA_007258455.2. NCBI lineage: Eukaryota > Viridiplantae > Streptophyta > Pinopsida > Cupressales > Cupressaceae > Sequoia > Sequoia sempervirens. The sequence goes on along the minus strand of VDFB02027489.1, from coordinate 6,445 downwards.
CCATCGAGAAAGGTGTTCCAAACTTCAATTTGGGCACAATCACATTTTTTGTACCATTGACATTTGTAGAAGGGAATGATCCCATGTATGGATTGTATAAGTGTGAGTTTTGATAATCAATCGACATTGTAAGGCTTTGAAAGTTTAGTTGATTTGGATTACTCATGATGTATGGAGCAAGTTTATATTCCATGTTCTTCTTGTGTTGAGGTCTAGTTTGCACTGTAAAATAAGGATCAATTTTCAAGAATGTGAGAGGTGAACCTCCAAGTCTTTGGATTGATCTAAAATATAGGTAAAAAAAGAAAGTCTACAATTTTAAGGATCAAAATGATGGTGATGAGATATGAAAGATGGATGATTGGTGAATGATTGGAACTCTTAGGAAACCTTGAAGAGGATTCTAAACTTTAGGACTTGAATTGATGTTTTGATTTGATTTGGATAGTGAACTCATAAAATATAAGAGGTTGGATGTTATCCTAGAGTAAATTTGTCCACAAGATGCTAAGTGTGAGAAGAAGGATTCATCTAAACACACCTAACCAAATAAGATGACTTTTGATTTTGGATTTTGGATAGAACTCATAAACCACAAGATGTTTGGATGTTATCAAGGGATAGACTTGTTCACAAAGATCGATAATTTGACTAAATATGTGGAGAAGGATTCATCTACACACATATAATCAAACAAAATGATTTTGATTTGGTTCAAGCAATTTGCCCAAAGTTTAGCATTAGGGATTTTTTCAAAATTTCTAAGAGTTATTTGTGAGGTGATTTTGATTTGATGTTTGGGAGATGGATGGAAGTTTGATTTGATCCTAAATTAACCTAAGAAGGACTTGTTTACGAGACCAAGATAGTGAAGAACATGCATTTCTCTAAGAGTAATTCAAAATCAAAAGACCAATGTTTGCATGAAAACCATATGATCAAAAGATATCAAGCACATGTGTGGGGTCCAATTTGATTTAATATTGGTTAATGACTTTCTTTTACCACAAACACACTTCTTGCTTAGTTTTCAAACTGAATGTCTATGTCTCAATTCCTTTCCATTCCACAAGGTCCATTATGTGAAAATCAAGGTTTCAAGAGCATAGTTTCCTATTGTTGACTTTGCAATGAAAAAATTGAGATATAGGTCCTAGAGTTTAGAAGCCTTCTATGGATAAGAACCCCTAGAGACAAGTAGTAACACGTGGAATTTTCAAAGGTATTTTTTCCTTACAAAGGGTTTGAAATTTTGATGATTCATTGAATGTTGGTTTCAATATTTTGGATAAAAGCACTATTTTTTCAAACTGACTCACAAGAAATATAACATCCTAGCTCAATTGGTACATTTTTCTTGGTGGGCTTGCCTCATGCTCTTCGTAGTAGAAGAGATGATTTTACATGCAACCAAGGAAGAAATATAAAGGTCTGTTAAGAATGAAGTCTTAACCTCTATATTTTAACCAAGATCAGACATGGCAAGTAACTTCTTGGAATCTAAGTTTGAATGCACCACTTTGATAAACTCGTTGGATGGATTGGTTGGTTGCTACAAACAAGGTTCTTAATGACAGGACATCGGGGACATGGAACCTTGCAAGCGTCCAACAAGCCACTAAAGACTTTAATCAATCCTAATAGGGGTGCTTATACTTTTTACAGTAGTACCCCATTCTGAAAGACACTGTACGACTAAGGCCTACATACCATGAGGACTTGACAGTTTAGTCTTATCCATTTATATACCGGCCTGAATGAAAAACCAGTTGGATTCACCTTTGAGTTATCCTTTCAGATGTGTCTCTTAGGTAGGCCCCTCTAAAGGTAAACAACAACTAGCAAGCACAGCCGTAGTTCGATCAACCTTCGTTTAGAAACAAAGGGAGAACACACACGATATACCTTACACTCGCAAGCTTTGTTCAATTTTAGTTCCCAAATTGAAAATGTGGAGGAAATCTCTTATGCAATTTATGTCCCCAAAAAGACTTTTGATTCTCAAGATCTCCGTGAAGTGCAAGAGAAGCGCACAAGTCTTTTTAAGTGAAATTACTTTGCAAAAAAGATTACAAAGCATAAAAGACACATGTTCATTTTAAATCCACAAAGCAACGATTTTGGTTTGTTTTAAAGCACAAAAATGAGATATGAAAGTTGTCTTGTTCAATTTGTTAACCTCAAATGAAATCTAGTCAATTTGCCTAAAGTTCATTTTAACCTCTTTGCAATGAAAATTGAAAGCTTTTTAAGTGTTCATTTTAAAGCCCAAAACCAAATGAGTTAGCCTAAAACAAAAAATTAAGGCATAGGACAGATGCTCCAAGCATTAAAAAATGCTTTGTTAAATTCAAGTTTCAATGCCCAATTTTTCTTTACTCCACTCTTGCTTTCTTTTTCCTTATTCCAATGTTTGAGGCAAAAACCACCATTTCTTTCTTGATGCAAAACCCTTGCGCAAATGAAATCCCTCCTTGCTTTTCCTTTGTTTTTCTTCATTTTCCTTCATTTTCCTTGTATGCTTTCCTTTGTTTTCCTTCTTCATTTTCCTATTCCATAAAAAAGACAATCATGTGAGGATCATTAACTTAAAATAATAACATGATCTCAAAAGGATAAATGATTTGGATGATCGTGATAATAAAAGAAACATCTGTAAGTGAACAATGCTTTATCACTTATTGATATTGTATGTAACAATTGTCCATTGATTCATATTAGAAGGAATGATGCCCCAAATTTCATCTTATGCAATAGTTGTAAATTCATCTAATTTTCCATGCAAATTTCAAAGATCTAAAGAGTAATTCATCTTAATTTTCATGTAAATTTCAATGCTTATTGCTCATGGAAGCTATCATAGCTTATTTTCCCATTTATGTGAACCTTAAATCTGCATTTTCTCAAAAACAAAAATCCCTTAGCATTGTTAGTGAACCTAAGCAAACAAAAGATTCCCTATAAGATTCATTTAAAAACAAGAATAATTGAAAAGAAGCAAAAAGAAAGCAAAACATAAAGAAACATTATTCTAAAGATCAAATCAACATCTTATAGGGGGATTGGTGCTATTTTGATGTGGAAAATAGCCCTTTCCCAACCCCTTTTTGATAAGCTCTTGATGATGGATGAACAAGATGTCAAATGATGAAGATTGTGCATCAAGATGAGAAACTTGAGGAGATAGATACTAAGATTGTGGAGTGGACAAAATTGCTCTCCATTGAAGAGAGTAACTTTGAATGAGGATTGTGGATGATTTGTTGAAGAATGAAGCTTTCTACTTATATAGTCTCAAGTTGAAAGAGTGTTCAAAAGAGAGCAATGCGGGATAATGTTTTAGCCAATGAGATGGAGCCACTTGTCACCTAGTGAGTGGTTGAGGAATGTGCAAGTTTTGGTGAATGTTCCAAAGAGGGGAGATTTGAAATTTGAATTTGAGAGTTAAATGCTGAGTTTGAACTTTGTAAGAGACATGTAAGAGCTCATAAATGCCTTGTTGGATGTACATGTCAAATTGGGGGGAGATTCAAACTTGAAGAATATTCCACTTTTTATGCCAAGTTGAAAGAAAATGATGAATTAATAAATCAATAAATTGATTTATTTGTGCAAGTGGAAAAAGCTAGAGGATGTGATGGGTAGTTGGATTAGATTAATCATAGTTTGATTAACTTAAGATGATGATTAGGGGTTTTGACCCATTTGACTTAAATATTTGGATTTATTTAAATAAAAAAGGGAGGAATATGAATTTGATATTTAATTAAATAAAGTTTGGTTTATTTAATTAAAAGGATGATGGAAGATAAAGGTTGATTAATTTGAAGGAGATGAACTTAGGATATGGTTTATGAAAGATGAAATGTTATGATTTGATTAAAATTGTTTTATTTAATCAAATGAGGTAATGATAGGATGGAATTAAATAAAGTTAATTTATTCAATTAAAATGGATGATCCTTAGAGATTGAACTAAATGAACCTGATTTTCCTGATGAGTGGACGAATGTGAATTTGATTTATTTAATGAGTGCATGAATGTGATGCTAATTAAGTGCATAATGCTAATTTCACGTGTCTATATGCACAATTAGTTGGATGTGAATGAATCATCTCAATAGTGAGCCATATGGATGTGTGAATGAAGGATTCTCTAAAGAACACGTGGTAACATAACACTTGACGAAAATATTATACCAAAACATTGTCAATTTTGGTGTATTTTCCATATTGTGCATTTGATCAAATAAGAAGGCCATAACTCATGTAGCATAGAATGGAGTCAAGGGGTAACATGGATTTCATCTTTTAAATTATTATAGCTATAGATCTACCAATAGAAATGACTTCCACTAACATATAATAGTCCATACATCAATTGTTAAAAATAATGGAGTTCATCAACCATTGATATAAAAAATAAATGTATTGAGATACTTCAGGGGAGATGAATTTTGACTGTATTATAAAAAGGCCTTTATAGGCATTCTCGAAACAAAATCTAATATTTTGAGAACTATTCATTTTGTATTTTTTAATTTTTCTCAGTTCAACAATGAAGAGAAATTGAAATTCTATTCCTTACATCTACCTTTATGAGATTATTTATTTTCTTATATTTTTTTTAATAAAGGATATTTATTAAGTTTTAAATAATTCATTTTATGCTCTTTTGTTACCATTATATATTATTGTGATATGAACAATAAGTATTGTGCAAAATAACTGTAAGTAGAGTTATCATTTGGAACTTTACCTTAGGATAGATCCATTTCTAAGTTTTATTATCTCCCTTTTCCCCACAAAGTTAGAGTGATCCTTTAATATCATGGAAATATTTGGCTTCTAAAATATTGAAGGTTATTTTGCAAGCCAAGTCTCATGCTTGTAAAATTTCCCATTGTTGGTGCAAATTTGTATATAGGTACAAATTTCAAGTACAAAAAAAACATCAACACATGTTTGAGCATCAAAATTGGTCTATAAGAGGGTAAGCTTGTAACTTTAATAATATAGTCAATTATATCATTGTTAAATTATTTTTACCAAGATGGAATTTTGTAGGTTAAACACTAGTGTCATAGATTTATTAGATGTTTTGATATTGTTCTTGATGTTGTTTGTTTATAAGTTGATTTGAGAATTAGGGTAAGTGCAAAAAGATGGGGGGCCAAAAAGGGGGCTTAAGTGGCCACCTTTTTCCTAAAATCAAGAAATACTGACCTTGGACATGAAATTGAGGATATAGTTACACTCAAAATTTTGAGTTGCAACAAATTTACAAGGATTGTAGTGCTCCGAGTCTAGTTTCTAAACTACTAATTCTTTTTGAAAATAGTAGAGATTAAGGGGTTCAAAAGAGGGGGCCACAAAAATTAGTGCTATTTTTGTCAAAAAAACATAACATAGCAACTTTTGTGGCTCCCTCAAAAGGTTAACCTTTTTTTAGTATTTTTAAAATTGCTTCAGTGAGAAATTAGCTAATAGGATGTAGTTTATGCCCAATTTTTTTGAATTTTTTTAATAAATATTTGATTTTTTACTAATTTTCAAAGTGGAAACTTCCTAAAAAAATAAATTTTTGGCCGTGATATCCCTATAAATTTTGAAAACTAATTGAAAATAATTTTTTTTAATGTGTACAATGGAGTCTAGTTTCTAAAAATATAATTTATTTGAAATTTTGATTAATGGTTAATTTATAATGAAAAAAATACCAAACACTGGTTTTTGCCAAAAACATACACAAAAACAAAATAAATTATAGATCAAAGGCTTAATTAACATTATCAAAATGTGAAAAAAATTACATTGTTAGATAGCTAAGAGAGAGCCTAACATTACACAGGTGTTCTATTTGTTTGACCTTGAAACTTTGGATGTTGGGAAGGAACTCCAAGCCTTTGGGTTGGTATTCCAAAGCAAATACCAATCCCAAGGCTTGGGGATTCCTAAAGAAAGAAATAATGTGAGCACATTATAACATGCTCACATTATTTCTTAGTTTTGACATGTTTTTTGTGTTTGTGCCCAAGGCATGCCTAGCAAGACATAGCACAAGTGCATTATAATGCACTTGCGTTTTGTCTTGCTCTGTGTTAAATGCTAGTCTATTGAATGTATGCATATATTTGTATGTTTGTATATATGTATGCTTGTATGACATGTATGTATGTATGCATGCATGCTTGTATGTATGTATGTATGCCTGCATGTATGTATGTATCAGTGTATGTATGTATCAATGTATGTATGTATGTAAGTATGTACATATGTATGTATGCTTGTGTGTATGTAAGTATGTATGTATGCTTGTATGTGTGTATGTTTGCTTATATGTATGCATGTATGTATTTAGAGGGAGGGAGAATTTTAAGAGAGAGAGAGAGAGGGAGGGAGAGACCTGAGAGAGAGAGAGGGGTGGTGGAAGGGAGAGACCTAA